>SKCR01009116.1:0-195946 GCA_019454045.1 Zanthoxylum bungeanum
AGTTACATTATAATAGTTTCCTAATTTAAGTATGCACCCGAGGGTAGTTCCTAAACTTAGGTATCTACGGTCAAAACAGCGACTTTCGTCCCGTTTCCGTTTCGCAGATATATCTCAATTGAAGTCAGTATCCTGCTCAAAGCAGATTCTGAACATCAATACATATATTTTATGTACCACACTAAGTATTTAAAATCTAATTTTAATACTAGTAGTGAACATAATTTTATGACAAACATATTTGAAGTCGGAGCCTTGCCCGTTCTTCAATTCCTTCATGTCTGCTTTGTCCAAACGGCAGTCACGCTTCCGCGATCCCGTTTGCCACAATTAGACAAACATTTTGGGATATGTCATTTATCTTCCCAGAAGATTATAATGATTTTTCCTTTGCCCTTTTTAACACTCCAGAAGCCTTTGGCCAAGCCTTGGCCTTCTAGAATATCGAAGTAAAGTGCGTCTTGCGCTACTTGCCTAATTGCAAACTTTGACTTTATCTCCTTGAGAGTAGTCATTAATTCTCCAAGAATTATTATTGCAATTTAGTACTTCTAAAATCTAAGGATAGATTCTTTGAAGATCCTTCAATTTCAGTATCATACTTTAAGGATCTAATCCTTATTTCTGATTCAGAAATTAAGGAGTCTAATGCGGTAAGTATAATGGATTAAGCACTAAAGTCATCATCACATAAATCTTCCAAAGATTATGCTCTACTATTTGCTTAACTCCGGGCTTAGGCTTAATATGCTATTTTATCAAATAAAGTAACTTATTATTTTCCAGGACCATCCTGAAATGTATTCCCAATTTTGAAAATTAAACCATTTAAATACATTTTCCCTAGGATTATGTTTTAAATGTCAATCTTTCAATTTATCTTGATTTTAATAGTCCAACTATTTAATCAACGATTTAGGTACTATTTATTATAATGATTACAATAGTCCAACTATTTAATCAACTATAATTTAATAGATTAAAATCAATTATATTGATTACTATAATCCAATTATAAAATCAACTATAAATGAATAGTTTGAATATAGTCAAACTATTTATTAAAACAATTTAAATATTAGTCCAACTAACATTTAATATATAACGACGAATGATATTTGTTTGAGCGCGTATGGCAAGTAATTAAACGAGTATTGCAGATTCAATTCTTACCTCCCACTATTTTTCGGCGAGCCTCTAACCCTCTGTTGAGTACTCGGGAAACCGTGTTTCCTAGTGGGCTAGGATCCCGTTAAATATCACACAATCTTGACTTTGGCCAAAAAATTATATTATAATTAACTAGGTAGATCTCTAAGATCGATTGGATCCAATCCAATTCCTAGATCTGGTAGGGGGACATCCAAGTCCGAAACATATATCTTATATATGCCAATACATCCAATATATTACCTAACCATTTTCCTCTGAATCAACTAAGTCTTGGCTTTGGCACAACAAACTTAGTGATCCCAGTCAAGCGCGACCCATTGACCATGGAAAGCTTCGTAATCAATGTCGATGGACAAGAAGTGGTCTTGACTTTGGCCAACAAACCACAACTTGGACAAGACACTGACATGGAACAAAGCTCTCGTGATTCAAACACATCCTCGACGGAAAAAGGCCTTGACTTTGGCCAACAAGCCAATGCCAGTCTCGGATCTTGAGTGAGAATCACTCAATGGAAGGAAAAACGCTTAATATTATTTGAGGGTTTTTCGCGTGCAAATTGGCAACCAATTTATTATCTTTGTTAAGGTCTCATCATCATACACCCTTAAACATGCATTCTAAACACATAATAAAGCGCATATGAAAAATAATAATAATATGCGGATGGATACTTTACACAATTGATCCTAGATCAAATCTCTCACTTTCTCTCTCCCGCTAGCACAAAAGTTTCTTCTACCCGTTACACTACACTTCTAAATAAACCTCATTTACATTGAGGGGAATAGGTGAGAAGATAATACAAAGAATATGGAGGTGATAAGGCTGGACACGCAGGTCCAATTAATAATCAAATTTATTACAACAATTTCTAAAATTGTCCTAACCATCTAATATTCATCTGATATACATTATTCATGCATCGGAACCATGTATTCATACAAGCATGTTATCAATCAATCTAATCAAATTAATTAATCTGATAAATTAGTGATCATCCAATGTTTAAGCAACGATTTGATTTTTGCTCGAGTAAAACTCGTTTTGCGAATAAGTACTCAAAGTACGAATTCTCGAATTAAATTAAACTACATCATTAAATCCAATTTAATATGCATTCAATTCTAATTCGCTATTTAATTCCAAATTAAATATTACACTTTATTAATGAACCTTTTACGACTTAAATTCCAAATTTAATCGCTACGGGTCTCAAAACCCGATTTAACGTCCAACGTCAATTTAATTAAAGTCTAATGGGCTTTTAATTAATTTCTTTAAGGCGTGGAATTTTGGTCAACTCGGGTCAAACCGATAACCAAAATATAATCCGGGAGTTACCCCATAAGCCTAGAAATCAATCTTGGCCCATTAGGCCCTATTAAACTTTAAAGGTCCATTAAGTCGCATTTGGGCTTTATGGATGCGGTTTTGGGCCCAATTGGATCCAACCAATTTTGCCTAAACCCAACTTTGTACAACAAAGCCCAATAAGTCCATTTACAACATTCAACCCCAATTTCACAAAATAGGCCCAATTAATTAAATCACAAAAACCCAATTTCATAATTTAATTACCAAAGTGAATTAACACAATTAATCACCCAATTAACATTTCATAACTTCATACTCAAAATCAATTTACCCAAATTTTAACCCTAAACTTTTTCATGCTCAAACCTTGCTCTGATACCATTGTTGGTTTCTATTAAGGTCCCAAGATCAATAATAAGCATGAATCAAGTGCGTATACACATCGAAGAAGTTGTGGAATACTCACATCGATCGGTTGAGCGACGCGGAGGCAATAAAAATCAGATTCTGCCTTCTGTTCACTGTCACGGCAGTAGTAGTCCAAGCTCACTGGTTTGGCCTTTGATTTGGTCCTTCGTCAAGCTCCAAGCTTCGTCGAATGGTTCCCGGCTCATGGGTGGACTTCCCTATCACCTTCGCATGTCTCGTAGTGTGTTAGCACTTGCGATTTTTGCCACAAAAATCCAACTCTAGCTTCCATTCTTCACGCCAAAACTGAACCAGTGAAGAATAGGCAGTGAACTGCCGAGAGAGAGAGGAGAATATGGAGAGAGAGATGATGTGTTGTTGTTGTTGTTAATTGTTTAGTTATGTATTTCCAAAAAAAAACATATACCAAATTCAAAAGTCAAAATGGATAAAATTGTCATTCCAAATGACAAAAGTAAACTTGAGTGTTTAACACTCTTTGACCAACCAACCACTTCCATCACTTGCAATCAATCACATCAATCAATCAAGTGTCACATCACTCAAAGTGACATGTGATTTGACGCTTGATGTGACTAGTGATTTGACGCTTGATTTGACTTGCGTGCCGCACTCGAATTCGAAATGCGAATGCACTTGCAAATAATCTCGGGCTCGGGTTCGCTAATTCTAAATTAACGAATTTTCCGTTGCGTCGTAATTGAATGATTACGCCTAGCGAAATCACTATTCACGTCGCTAACGAATTAATTCTAAATTAATTCGTTCGCCCGAATTAAAATCTAATTTTAATTCCATGTCAAAATCCAATTTCGTTTAATATATCAAATATATTAATTTCCCGATTAATTCCAAATTAATCGTTATCTCTCTTTAATGATATTTTATCCCAGATAAAATATCTTCGCAATTAATCCCAGATTAATTTTCTCTCTCTTCTAATTAATCCCAGATTAATTTAAAGTGCGAGTCATACGTCATCGGTGAATCTCTGGGAAGCGACCCATGAGATCCACGGATATGTTGGCAGTAAATTCGGTCTTCGGACTATCCGAACACGTAAGTACCTCGTACTACGTTTATATCGATTTACAGGACAAGGTTGGACTCTAGCAAAGCGCCATGCCTACCCAATTCTCCGGAAATATCCTTACAGGAATAAAGGATCTGTATCAGGCGTAGTATATGAGAACTATGCCGTTGTGCCCTCACAACGCGCACAAGTGTAATATTAGTCTTTCACGTATTTATCAATGTTGAATCTCGATAATACTCTGACTAGGGATATTTAATGATTTATTCTTCGTGGACTGATATTGTCTCATATCATTCTCCGTCGAGGAACAAATCATAGGGACCTCTCATCATTTATACATCTAGGTGATCTAATCACAAATTATAAGAGTGCAATCTCCTTTGTCACATAGTTAATTTATACAAGATCTGTACAAATAGTGACGATATGGGTCATAATTGTCCAACAATTACAAGAATCCTAGCTATGAAATAGGCGAAGTGGATGTCGAATCGGCTGACTTATGTTTGGCTGAGTTAGTTAAAGGGAAGCCATACATCTACAAGACGTGGGCTGAACCCCAGGCCAAAGTAGAGAATGACAAAAATAGTAGGAATTTCTCTTTTGAAATCTCGAAAGTCGACGCCATATTCGATCAATTATATAAAGATAAGCAAATTAGGTTGAGTGACTGCCATAAATTGCCAAGCCCCGAACAAATCGGTGACAAAAAGTACTGTAAGTGGCATAATGCATGGTCTCATTCAACTAACAATTGCCTTGTTTTTCGAAATGTTTTACAGGACACCATAGAATCTGGACGAATAACGTTCGAGAAAAAGATGGCAGTGGATGACAACCCCTTTCCAAAGCCATTGGAATTGTAAATGATCAACTCTGACCTCACCAAAATCAAATTGCCAAAATTCAAGTTGGTTCTAGATGAAGATCAGGACAATCATCGTCCAAGCGCTCTTGAAATGATCGAAGTGTCCCAAGAAATGAGGGTTCCGTAAAATTTGTGTGCACGTTGCAAAAATAGTATAGAGTGGATGAAAGAGCTGGAAGATACCTGCGAGAGGCCAGTAAAGAAGGAACCAGTAGCATGGCAGCCAAAAACCTTCGCACCAAGATTTTATGGAGAACATTCAAACTTCATCCAAAATATAAGGACGTTTAGGCCGAAAATTCATCGGCCCAACGTATGGCATTCGTACCATCGGTAAGGGAAAAACTATCCTCCTGTAGATGAAATGACAAGGACACAATTGAGACGACACCAAAGAAATTATGGCTGTATGATGCGCCAGCAAGGTGAAGTGAAAGTTACCACTAACCAGAGTCTTCCAATCAATACTCATGCGAGGAAAAAGTCGGATGCGAGGTTTAAGGATAGTGGTGGTAGAAAAGAGATCGATACAGGCTGTAAAGAGCGTACCAAATTCGACCGACCAAAACATGATAAGACAGATGATGAAGAGCCCCCATTGTTATTCAGTTTGGCAGCATGCCTCATGTTGTGGCTAATCATGACCTATTGTCCAAAAGGTTCAAGGGGGCAATAATGAGACCTCTGAGAGGAGTGAAGATGTTTACGATGGCGACGAGACAGAATTCGCAACACTCGCGATAACTGACAGAGAGTCATCGGACGAAGAACTGACCGATATAGAGGAAGAAATAGATATCAGAACCGAAGCACGAAGAAGGGGGACACCACAAAATCGACTTCTCAGAGAGTTATATGAAGCCGGAAATCCCGCGGTGGGAACATTAGGAGAAGACTTGGGGCGATCTCCATACCTCGTTTTGTACGGAAAGCCCAGAATAAAACAGGTCGTGAGCATAGCAGAAAAACAAAGGATGTTAAATAGTTTTGCCTCCCGTGACAGGCCAATCACATTGCCAGCTTCCGGATAGGGCGAGGAGGATGAGCCACCTCAAGTAAATACAAGTGGTGATCAAACGATGGAAATAAGAATGTCAGAGAAGGTGACGTTCCAAAACCACCATGGCAAATGACAAAGCATCTATGACCGATTTATGTGAAAGCAAAGGCAAACGGAATACCCATCACTAAGGTGTTAATCGACAATGGAGCGGCCATCAACGCCATCCCAGTTAGGATGCTGGGATGATTAGCAAAGTTGGAGGACAATCTCATCCCTACGGAAGTGGTGCTTACAAGTTTTAATGGAGGGGCAACGACAGCCAAATGAGTTGTCCCATTAGACTTACAGGTGGGAAGCACTACTAGGACAGTAGTATTTTTTATTATAGACAAACAAACCACGTATAACATGCTCTTGGGACGATATTGGATCCACGACAGTCGATGCATTCCTTCGTCCCTTCATCAATGTCTTGTTTTTTGGAATTAGAAAGATGAATTAGAAGTAGTACACGCCGATAATAGACCCTTCACAGCAGAGAAAAATTTGGCCGAATATTTCATGTATGAAGGAAATTACGGGCCAGCTAGAGTACTGAATGAAGCAGGGGATTCGGCCATAGTGGCCAAAAATGACGAGCCATACACCGCAGATATGCTAAATGACTTGTTCGCACAAACAAGGCCAACTATAGTGGCCTTCGGAGGGCCAACGCATGGCCATGAAACTAGTAATTCAAATGGAGAAGAGCGAATAGAGTAAAGAACAAGTCGCGCTTACGGCCACTAGGGCCAGCTTAACGGCCTATATAACGGAACAAAAAGTTGAAGCCGATGCTCAGATTGCGATTTTGGCCTTGAGGGAGAAGTTATTAACACATCAAACGGAAGATATAATAAGATATGCATGTGGAGTGGATTGTTTGATGGAATGGAGTGACAGGAACGAACGACCAAATGAGGAAGAAGAATACGCTCTGAATGGACAACATAAGGCAAACATTACAAAGATGTAAGACGTTTTGGATGAGGTGAACCTGGGAAGTGAGGATGACAGACGTGTCACTTACATCAGCAAGGAGCTAGAGGCCAAGGTACGTGAAAAACTAATCCATCTTTTACAAAAATATAAAGATTGTTTTGCTTGGGACTGCGATGAAATGCCTGGTTTAGATAAAACTCTAGTAGAACATAGGTTGCCAATTATGCCAAATCACATGCCATATAAGCAACCTCCCCGGAGGTTTGCACCCAATGTTATGCCCGACATTAAAAAAGAAGTTGAGAGTCTCTTGAAGGTGAAATTCATTAGAACGACCAGATATGTAGAATGGTTGTAAAATATCATCCATGTCATGAAAAAGAATGGAAAGTTAAGAATATGTATAGATTTTAGGAATTTAAACTTGGCAACACCAAAAGACCAGTACCCTATGCCTACGGTAGATTCCTTAGTAGACTTCACAACAGGATATCAAGTGTATTCTTTTATGGATGGGTACACAGGATATAACCAAATCTACATCACTGAAAATGATATCCATAAAATGGCTTTCAGGTGCCCGGGGTCTTTAGGATGTTATGAGTGGGTGGTGATGCCATTCGGCCTAAAAAACGTCGGGGCCACTTACCAACGGGCCATGAATCTAATTTTCCATGACATGATCATTAATTTTATAGAGGTATATATAGACGATATAGTGGTTAAGTCTATAACCATGGGCGAACATTTTAGCCACTTGGCAATGGCTTTTGAACGAATAAGGAAATTCAAATTAAAGTTAAATCCTGCCAAATGTGCTTTCGGGGTTTGTGCAGGGAATTTCTTGGGCTTTCTAGTCCACCAGCGGGGAATTGAGATTGATGCCAATAAATCTCGGAAATTGTTGAAGCCAAGCCCCCCCAAAATAAAAAAGAGTTGCAAAGATTCCTAGGGTAAGTTAATTTCTTAAGAAGGTTCATTTCTAACTGTGCTGGGAAAAACTAAAGTTTTCTCGCCATTGCTAAGGCTAAAGGAAAATGACGAATTCGTCTGGACCGAGGAACATCAAAAAGCCTTCGAGAACCTGAAGAATTATTTATCACAGCCGCTGGTGATGGTACCCCATGTGCCAGGACAGCCAATGAAGCTTTACATATCTGCTGAAGAGCAATCCATAGCTGGAATGATCGCACAGAACGACAATACGAATGTCGAAAGAGCCATTTATTATATCAGCAGACAATTGTTGAAATATGAATGTAATTATTCTCCAATGGAAAAGTTGTGTTTGATTTTGTATTTCACATGTACTAAATTACGCGCCTACCTTACGCCAACGACTGTGTATTTAATTACAAAAATCAATATAGTGTAGTACATGTTTTCTCGTCCCATTTTGAATCAAAGAGTTGGGTTTTGGTCTTTATCATTGTCAGAATTTGACATACGACATGAACCCCAAAAGGCCGTAAAAAATCAGGCCCTTGTGGATTTCTTAGCTGATCATCCGTGTTTAAGCACCACTAAAGAAATGGGAATGGAAATAGACGAATGCAGTTTAAAGCCATGGACGATGTATTTCGATGGATCTAGCACATGAAAAGGAGGAAGAATGGGAATAGTCTTGGTCAGTCCATCGGGAGAGTCATTCCGTTTCATAATCAAGTTGGACGAATGTTGCACCATCAATCAGGCCGAATACGAGGCTTTAATATTTGGTTTAGAGATACTCCTTGATATAAGAGTAAAACATATATCCGTTAAGGGGGATTCGTAACTAGTGATCCAACAAGTGACGGGGGTTTTTAAGTGCCAGAGTCCGTCAATCATGGCACTGTCAGATATAGCCTATGAGCTGCTAGACCGATTCGACTTCGTAGAGCTGGAACACATCCCAAAGGTGAAGAATGAGGTGGCCAATGATTTGGCCCAAGCAGCCTCAGGGTATAAACATACAATCATAGATGGCGTATATATAAGAGAGGAGGCCAAACCAACCCTGGTAAGGCGAAAGACAGTAATGGACGTCATGGCCACTGAAATCCAAAATCAAAATTAGAACGATTGGAGAAAAGAGATCAGAGAATTCTTAAAACGACCAGAAAATGGAAAAGACCGAAAGCTAAAACTAAAAGCCTTGAACTATGTGGTATCGGGAGATGTATTTGATGAGTGATAAATGTATCACTATTTCCCACTCATTTAACTTAATATTTTGTATAGTTTCTTGAGTTTTGTGAATATTTTGATGTGTTTTGTGTTATTTTGTAGATAAATAAAGTTTCATGACATTCTGGAGGTGATTTGGAGCAAAACTGTGAAATTTGGTGAAATTTGGCAAAAAGGGTATTTTGGTAATTTTGGACGTCCCGACACAAAAGGGTATTTTGGTAATTGTCCCGACACCGAAATAAAATTTCAAGACATTCTGGAGGTGATTTGGAGCAAAACTGTGAAATTTGGCAAAAGGGTATTTTGGTAATTTTGGACGTCCCGACGCAAAGGGTATTTTGGTAATTTTGGGCGTCTGCCACGTGTCAAAGATTCAACGAGCCGTCTTTTTTAGCACACCACGCCACGTGTCGAAATTTCAGCGATTCAAAAAAAATAATAATAAAAAAATAAAAATCAGAAAAATAATAAAATAATAAAAATCAGAAAAATAATAATAAAAAATTAAGATTTTTTTGCCTATAAATAGATTTCGAATTTTTAGTTTCAAATGTACCTCTTCCTCTGAAATCCTTATAAATAAAAGAGAGTTCTTCTTATTTGCTTCTTTTATTCAGTTTTATTTATGCTTTGTAGTAGTAATTCTATCTATCTATGAGGGGGTAACTTCTCTATGCTGAGGTAAAAAGGTAATTATTTTACTATTGCTATTTAGATTAATCTCCCTAAAATATAATATATAAACTATTTATAACCGGACTTAATAAGGATACCGCCAGATTGGTCGGTTGGTTATTAAATAATTATTCCGCCTTTATGGCTGGTTTATTTTTGTTCCGCCTTTATGGCTGGTATATTTCTGTTCCGCCTTTATGGCTGGTTTAATAACAAATATTACCGCCTTTATGGCTGGTTGATAAAATTATCACAAGTATATATTATATTTATGGGAGATTTCTAAATAGTATTTAGTAGAAGTTAATTCCTTTTTCCTTAGCATTTTATTTATTTTTCTGCATTTACTTTTTAGTAATTTTTATCTTTGTTTTACTAGTCCTAACTATGTGTTGTAACTAAGTTAGTATTCTAGGGTGTGATGATTTCTAATATCAACGTATTAAAAAAGGGTTAGATTATAGTTGGGGTAATTAAAAGAGTTATTTGTTGAGTCATAATCTTAATGCTTTTTATTAACCGATCACTAATAAAATTGATTAGGTAAACTTAAAATGAACTAGACATAGGGATTTTAAGTTTAAAACCTTAGTCTCAACAACCCACGATCTTCTTTAAGGATAGATAAACCTTTAATAGATTTCCTTACAGGATAGGAATATACCTGTTGGGCGGGGGTAGTCATAATTGGAACTCAATCTTAATGAATCTAGGTAATTTAATTGACATAGACATATGGTTCAATTGGATTATACTAGGTATTTGTAAATGATCATTCGGAAGAGGCTTTTACATAATTTAGTGTTCCAGATTAATAATTCAATAATTTACCCAACTATGATTTAACTACTTCATCTTTTAATTGATATTAGAAAGATTCACAACCCTAGATCTTTAAGTCTTTTTATTTTCCTTAGTATTTTCTTTTATCTTTTGTCTTTTTATTTATTTAGTAAATCTACAAATCAAATCATTTCAAGCAATCAATTCCCTTCTCCCTATAATTAGATATTTGTAAATAAATAGTATCAACAATTAATAACAACAGTAGGAATTAAGTCCTCGTGGGATCGATATTTTTATACTACTTGAACGATACGTGCGCTTGCGTTATACGTGTGTGTTTACGCCGGTCAAGTTTTTGGCGCCGTTGCCGGGGACTTATTTTTCTTGAGTTGTTAATTTTGAAACTATCTAAATTTACTTATATCTAATTTTCTTTCTTTTATTTTGTAATTTTTATTTCTTTTGTTTTCAGGTGATAAAAAAATGGAACACTACTGGGAGATTGAAAGATCACGAGCATTACAAGAAGATACACCCCAAATCTGGGAGCAACAGTCCAGTTTTCTGAGGCCTGTTGTTCAGCCCAACGAATATCACTGGATGCCAGAATCAAGCAACACCACATTTGTTCAACAGAATGAAATGGGAAGATGTGTAATTTGTGATGGTAACCACCCAAGCGATCAATGTATATACCTTTCAGAGTGGCAGAATTTTTGGAATCAACCAAGGTACGAAGAATCATCACATTTTCCATCTTATCCACCATCTTCCTTCGATTCTTATCAAGAACCAGAACCATCTGAGGAAGATCAATTGATTCACACGTTCAAAGAACAAGCAGTTCGATTTGATGCACAAATTCAGAGTAACGTAGGATCCATACAGAGAATGACAGATCATATCAGACAATTAATAGAAAACCAGAGCTATATACCTCAAGAATCATTTTCAGATGAAGCCTCAGAGTACCAAACATTTCACGATGACACTTTAGCAAAAGAGGAGGCTGAGGAGAATCAAGAACCAGAGGTATCAGTTCAGGAACCCGAACCGACAAAGTCTCGATTTGATTTCTATTTTTCAGATTCTGACGAGGATGAAACTGAGCTGTTTGTGCCAACTGCATCAAAAATTGTGGATGAAATTCTGTATTCTCAAAATGAAGATCTTGGAGATTCCATTGCACAAATGTTTGATGAAGATCTACATGAGCCAATCATTTCAACCAGATCAGAGGATGAAGACCTAAAAACTAACATTTCTCCTCAGGTTGAAAATTTTGAAACATGTATTTCACAGATGACAGATGAAGAGCTGAATGCAGAAATTTTCAAACTCATCTGTGAAGAAAAGGTGGAGCAAGAAACAGAGCAAATGGAGGAGCAAATGTCTGACTTTATTAAAGATCCAGAGCATTCAGGAAAAACATCGCTGTTTTGGGGAGTACAAATCAAAGATATCAAACAGAAGTTTGACAGAATGGAACTTCCATTCCAAGTCAAGCACCATACAAGACCTCTTGATTTTCTTTCTTTCTTTTCAGGAACCACTGGAGCAACAAAGATTAAAAAGGTGGCACAAGCACTGAATGAGACAAAACTCTTTTTGCCACTTTACCGTTGGAAGAGACCCTTCAAAAGCAACGCTCACGGGATTGTCTTTAATCGGACATCCAAAACGACGCTGAAACCTCCTTGACAGATAGATTTCAATCACGTCTGGCTGAAGACGAAAAATTTAGCGCTAGTTGGGAGGCAACCCATTTAACCAGGTATGATCTTCTAAACTCTTCTTTTACTATTTAAGACATTGGGGACAATGTCTCATTTAGGTTTGGGGGTGAGGAATAGTTAATAGTACTTGTTTGTATTATGTTTTTAGTTTTAGTCCAAAATTTTTCGAAAAATACAAAAAAATTAAAAAATTAATAAAAACAAAGGGCATATTTAAAGCTAGGTGATGGTTTGGTGTCTTCCTTCACTCACTACCTTTTTATAAGGAAAAGCTGTGGAGGCACCTAGATAATCATTCACTTGTAGCGTGTTATGATAGACTAGTTTGGAGGACTCGTTGTTTATTCCTGACAACAAGCGATAAGAGCCTAAGGGGCTTGGGTATTTAAGTGAGCCTCGCTCCACCTTCCCTCTGGGGAATCTACAACGGGAAGTCCATTCGACAGTTAGTCACACACCATAAACTGAGTCTTTGATTAAACTTTTAAAAAAAAAAACATGTAAATTATAGTTTTATGACTAGTAGAAATATGTGGTTGTTATGTTGACTAAAAAGATGAAATTGGTAAGAAATAGCTGTGTAAGGAGTTTCCACTCTTGAGACGTATTTCAAACCTAATTCGAAACAAGTTAATTTTTGTTTATTCACTTTTGAATTATTAAATCTGTAAATTCTCCATAAAACTGACTAAAATGAATCTTCATATACTTAGTTAGCAGATATTATCAACATACATAGTAACATACAGACATGAGCTGTAATTAAAAAGTTTGTAATATTCCGTGCTCTAGTTTAATTGGAAGAAGCATTTATAATTAGTGATGGAATAAAAAAAAATAATAATACATCTGAGATCCGAGTTATTAAGTCTGTAAGGGTATTTTAATACCTAATGCCCTAAAACCAACTGGTTTGGGAGTCATTGGCCCAAAGCTCGCTACATGGATCAAAAATGATGAAATAAAAATATATATATATAAATATCTGAAGTCTGAGTAATTAAGTCCATAAGGGTGTTTTAACACCTGATGCCCTAAAGCCAACTGGTTTGGGAGTCACCGACCCAAAGCTCGCTACATAGATGGAAGGTATTGTATATAAATAAAAAAATAGAGAAAAGAAAAAATCAAAGAAAAAATCAGAAAAATCAGAAAATTTATTCCATTACTACAAAAGGTGTGAAATCTGATAAAACTTTAGGACAAAAATATTACTCTCTTATCAACTGCACTTATGACTGTTATGGGCGAAATGAGTTGTTTAATATTATGTTGGCTGTGTATATGGAGAATGGTAAAAATAATAGGAGAATTTACTTATTCAGTAATTTAAAATGAAACAAAACAACTAATAACTTGGAGTAGAAGTTTCACATGATTAGTCACTAACTTCTTTATTTCTCTTGTCTTTTTGCTTTTGTGTGCATTAGTTTCACTACCTTTTTACTTTTGTAATATGTTTGTGGGTATCATTGCTGTAAACCTTCACGAGACTACAACTCGTCCACTAGGGACACCTAGGGGTTTAAAGGCTTGTTGCATATGCTAAATGCAATCGTGATCCCTACGAAAGTGGCTTAGTTAAATTTTATTATGTTATTTTATTTTGTATTTTGCTCGAGGACTAGCAAAATGTTAGGTTTGGGGGTGTGATGAGTGATAAATGCATCACTATTTCCCACTCATTTAACTTAATATTTTGTATAGTTTCTTGAGTTTTGTGAATATTTTGATGTGTTTTGTGTTATTTTGTAGATAAATAAAGTTTCATGACATTCTGGAGGTGATTTGGAGCAAAACTGTGAAATTTGGTGAAATTTGGCAAAAAGGGTATTTTGGTAATTTTGGACGTCCCGACACAAAAGGGTATTTTGGTAATTGTCCCGACACCGAAATAAAATTTCAAGACATTCTGGAGGTGATTTGGAGCAAAACTGTGAAATTTGGCAAAAGGGTATTTTGGTAATTTTGGACGTCCCGACGCAAAGGGTATTTTGGTAATTTTGGGCGTCTGCCACGTGTCAAAGATTCAACGAGCCGTCTTTTTTAGCACACCACGCCACGTGTCGAAATTTCAGCGATTCAAAAAAAATAATAATAAAAAAATAAAAATCAGAAAAATAATAAAATAATAAAAATCAGAAAAATAATAATAAAAAATTAAGATTTTTTTGCCTATAAATAGATTTCGAATTTTTAGTTTCAAATGTACCTCTTCCTCTGAAATCCTTATAAATAAAAGAGAGTTCTTCTTATTTGCTTCTTTTATTCAGTTTTATTTATGCTTTGTAGTAGTAATTCTATCTATCTATGAGGGGGTAACTTCTCTATGCTGAGGTAAAAAGGTAATTATTTTACTATTGCTATTTAGATTAATCTCCCTAAAATATATATATATAAATATCTGAAGTCTGAGTAATTAAGTCCATAAGGGTGTTTTAACACCTGATGCCCTAAAGCCAACTGGTTTGGGAGTCACCGACCCAAAGCTCGCTACATAGATGGAAGGTATTGTATATAAATAAAAAAATAGAGAAAAGAAAAAATCAAAGAAAAAATCAGAAAAATCAGAAAATTTATTCCATTACTACAAAAGGTGTGAAATCTGATAAAACTTTAGGACAAAAATATTACTCTCTTATCAACTGCACTTATGACTGTTATGGGCGAAATGAGTTGTTTAATATTATGTTGGCTGTGTATATGGAGAATGGTAAAAATAATAGGAGAATTTACTTATTCAGTAATTTAAAATGAAACAAAACAACTAATAACTTGGAGTAGAAGTTTCACATGATTAGTCACTAACTTCTTTATTTCTCTTGTCTTTTTGCTTTTGTGTGCATTAGTTTCACTACCTTTTTACTTTTGTAATATGTTTGTGGGTATCATTGCTGTAAACCTTCACGAGACTACAACTCGTCCACTAGGGACACCTAGGGGTTTAAAGGCTTGTTGCATATGCTAAATGCAATCGTGATCCCTACGAAAGTGGCTTAGTTAAATTTTATTATGTTATTTTATTTTGTATTTTGCTCGAGGACTAGCAAAATGTTAGGTTGGGGGGTGTGATGAGTGATAAATGCATCACTATTTCCCACTCATTTAACTTAATATTTTGTATAGTTTCTTGAGTTTTGTGAATATTTTGATGTGTTTTGTGTTATTTTGTAGATAAATAAAGTTTCATGACATTCTGGAGGTGATTTGGAGCAAAACTGTGAAATTTGGTGAAATTTGGCAAAAAGGGTATTTTGGTAATTTTGGACGTCCCGACACAAAAGGGTATTTTGGTAATTGTCCCGACACCGAAATAAAATTTCAAGACATTCTGGAGGTGATTTGGAGCAAAACTGTGAAATTTGGCAAAAGGGGTATTTTGGTAATTTTGGACGTCCCGACGCAAAGGGTATTTTGGTAATTTTGGGCGTCTGCCACGTGTCAAAGATTCAACGAGCCGTCTTTTTTAGCACACCACGCCACGTGTCGAAATTTCACAGCGATTCAAAAAAAATAATAATAAAAAAATAAAAATCAGAAAAATAATAAATAATAAAAATCAGAAAAATAATAATAAAAAATTAAGATTTTTTTGCCTATAAATAGATTTCGAATTTTTAGTTTCAAATGTACCTCTTCCTCTGAAATCCTTATAAATAAAAGAGAGTTCTTCTTATTTGCTTCTTTTATTCAGTTTTATTTATGCTTTGTAGTAGTAATTCTATCTATCTATGAGGGGGTAACTTCTCTATGCTGAGGTAAAAAGGTAATTATTTTACTATTGCTATTTAGATTAATCTCCCTAAAATATATATATAAACTATTTATAACCGGACTTAATAAGGATACCGCCAGATTGGTCGGTTGGTTATTAAATAATTATTCCGCCTTTATGGCTGGTTTATTTTTGTTCCGCCTTTATGGCTGGTATATTTCTGTTCCGCCTTTATGGCTGGTTTAATAACAAATATTACCGCCTTTATGGCTGGTTGATAAAATTATCACAAGTATATATTATATTTATGGGAGATTTCTAAATAGTATTTAGTAGAAGTTAATTCCTTTTTCCTTAGCATTTTATTTATTTTTCTGCATTTACTTTTTAGTAATTTTTATCTTTTTTTTACTAGTCCTAACTATGTGTTGTAACTAAGTTAGTATTCTAGGGTGTGATGATTTCTAATATCACGTATTAAAAAAGGGTTAGATTATAGTTGGGGTAATTAAAAGAGTTATTTGTTGAGTCATAATCTTAATGCTTTTTATTAACCGATCACTAATAAAATTGATTAGGTAAACTTAAAATGAACTAGACATAGGGATTTTAAGTTTAAAACCTTAGTCTCAACAACCCACGATCTTCTTTAAGGATAGATAAACCTTTAATAGATTTCCTTACAGGATAGGAATATACCTGTTGGGCGGGGGTAGTCATAATTGGAACTCAATCTTAATGAATCTAGGTAATTTAATTGACATAGACATATGGTTCAATTGGATTATACTAGGTATTTGTAAATGATCATTCGGAAGAGGCTTTTACATAATTTAGTGTTCCAGATTAATAATTCAATAATTTACCCAACTATGATTTAACTACTTCATCTTTTAATTGATATTAGAAAGATTCACAACCCTAGATCTTTAAGTCTTTTTATTTTCCTTAGTATTTTCTTTTATCTTTTGTCTTTTTATTTATTTAGTAAATCTACAAATCAAATCATTTCAAGCAATCAATTCCCTTCTCCCTATAATTAGATATTTGTAAATAAATAGTATCAACAATTAATAACAACAGTAGGAATTAAGTCCTCGTGGGATCGATATTTTTATACTACTTGAACGATACGTGCGCTTGCGTTATACGTGTGTGTTTACGCCGGTCAGTATTATACAAAAAACGCCAAGATGGTTTGTTATTAAAATGTGTAGGGCCATCTGAATCTAAGACTATTATGGCCGAAATACATGAAGGGGTCTGTGGGGCTCATCAGACCGGGATAAAGATGAGGTGGTTGATCATAAGGAGCGGCTATTATTGGCCGAAAATAGGAGAATCATGTGTACTATATGCTAAGGATGCGTTGCTTGTCAGAAGCATGAACCCATTCAAAGAGCACCAGCAACCGAAATGGTCCATGTTATTAAGTCGTGGCCATTTATGGGATGGGCGATATATTTAATAGGGAAGATATATCCCGCATTTAGCAAAAGACATAATTTCATCATCGTCGCCACAGACTTCTTCACCAAGTGGGTGGAAACAATTCTGGTAATAGAGATTTCTCAAGAACAAATCATCAAGTTCATAAAAGAGCATATTATCCATCGATTCGGTATCCCTCAGACATTAATGGTGGATCACGGTACCTCTCTGAATGGCGAAAAGGTTAAATGCTTCCTGATCGAATACGAGGTCCAGTTAGTAAACACTACTTCATACTACCCCCAGTCAAATGGTCAGGCAGAGTCATCCAACAAAACCCTCAAAGGGCTGATCCGAAAGATGATAACGGAAAATGCCAGACAATGGGACGAATGCTTAAGTCAAGTTCTATGGGCTTATAGGACGTCACCCCGAACAAGTACCTCGGTCACGCCATTCTAACTAGTGTATGGTCAAGAGGTCGGTCTACCAGTTGAAGTCAATGTTAAATCCACTAGGGTGGCATTAAAAAAATAATTGACAATGGAAGATTACAGTGAAGTAATGATCCAAAATCTATTAGAATTGGATGACGTCAAGTGAGATGTCATCAATCATTTGGAAGCACATAAGACAAAGATGGCCAAGGGATATAATCGGAAAGTCATGGCCAAATCGTTCAGAAAAGGCGAGTTAGTATGGAAAACTATACTGCCACTAGGTGCCAAGAATCATATATATGGAAAGTGGTCGCCTAATTGGGAAGGCTCATTCAAGGTAGAAAACGTGTTGCCAAACGGGGCTTACCATTTGAAAAATTTGAATGGAGAAATGCATGTCAGAGCGATAAATGACGAGTACTTGAAAAAGTATGTGCCTTCATTATGGGAACATGAGAATGTGATGCTCTCCGCGTGAAAATAAGGATGAAGCGAAATAAATAGAAATAAATAGATATTATAATTTCATTAATATCATACGACAATGTCCCAAAAAATACAAATAAAAGTATGATGTAACGTCCAAACAGTACATGGTCATCTACTGGCCGAATGCCGTTGAAGATTTTCATTGGAGTTCATTGTAGAAAACACCTCCCTCAACCGATGCCATTTCTTCTGCATCTCCAAATCGGTCGTCGCAAGATCGGTCAAACCTTTCTCAAAATCAACTTAAGATAAATCTTTGAACTCCGCCATGAAAGTGCTCACCTCAGCTAATTAAGAAGCAATGGTTTTTCTCTTGGCCCTCTTCTCATTCGACTCTCCTCGATAAGATGTTGAATCTCTTGTAATTGTCGCTCTAGATCCAGCAGCACTGACTCCTCCATCACCATTTCGTCCGTGGCTTCCTGAATAGTATGGCGAAAAGTGTTGAGAGAATCATGGAGTCTTTCTTTCTTGGCTATAGAAGAACGAAGACCAACCTTCTGACTATGTATATTACGGTAACGAAGAATAAGGGCTGCAACCTTATTCTGCAAGTCTTGGAGAAAAAGTTGGTCCTCCACTGGTATAGGCAGCACAAGAAGATCCAGCAGTTGAGCTAGCTCCGAGGAAACCTTCTCCAACTTGAGCATATTTTCACGCGAAGCGGCTTGACCAATTTCCAGTGAAGTAAGAACGATATATTGACCAACGATCTCCTGAAGAGCCTCTAAGTCTGTAGTTGTTCAGGCGGAAGATGAAGAAGGCTGAGCCGAAGCACTGGCTAGCCGATCAAGATCGACCAGAAGATCCTGGACCGACTGCATTAGCGGATCAGACCCCTGTGTACAAATAATTTTATTAGCAAATGAGAACCAAAAGAATGACGAAAGAAAGAGAAAAGCAAAAAGGACTTACAGCTTCGGGCCAATGAGTGGAACTGGATGGCTCACCAGCAATTGCCATAGGGACCTCAAGTGGCAATGCAGTTTCTCCTCTAGGAGATTGGGGCATGGGAACAAGAGATGCCGCCCGAAGAGGTGAGGACGAAGAAGCCAAAGATGACGACCATTCAGGAGCGGAGGGTTATTGCATCGAAGGAACATGAGATGTCACCCGAAGAGGTGAGGATGAAGGAACCGAGGATAATGGTCATTCAGGAGCATAATATTATTGCATCGAAGGGACAAGGGACGCTGCCCGTAGAGATGGTGATTGTCGCGGCAGGGCTGATGGATGGGCCCTCTGTGGAAGAATCAGAATCGGAAGAGTCAGAAACATAAATAACTTCCATCTCTTCATAAATGCGATAAATTACATTGTCTTTATACAAAGACCGAGCTTCCTCCAGTGACTCCAATTCGACCAGACTGAACAGGCTGTCTATATCCCTATAACTTCCCCTAAACCCCGCAGCAGCCCATCTACATATTAATGGATAAATCCATCTGAGATGATGCCAAAGACGCCAGTCATCCGGCCAAATAGGCTCGTTCTTCGTCCGAGAAGGCTCGTCATCCGTTCTTGCACAATAGGTATAGGGTCATCCAATCAATGATATTCAAATAAAGGATGGTCCTTGGGATATCCTAAAAAAATGGGTGTAAACGGTCCAATACTATACTCGACCCCATAACTTGAAGATCAGTCCTGGGAGAATGAGTGACATCGGCCGCTTCATCCCCTTCTGATGGGAGCTGAACAATTAGAATCTCGGCCGCCTCGCCCTCATCTGGTGGAAGTTGAACGATCGGGATTACAGTAGCTCCAACCTCCTCAGGTAGACTTTCGACCATAGGGGCTTTAGGCCTCGAAACTTGAACCGGTCCAAGCAAGCCAGAGGGCGATTCTGTCTTAGACATCTGCACGAGGAGCGAAATCAAAAAAAAAAGATTATAAGGGAAAATTTCAGATTGTACCTTAGCCTGACGAAGTATAAGGGGTCGTCTGAGTCGGTGCTATGGGTTGGGGAAGGCTGTTTCCGTTTAACTTGTTTGGTTTTCTTCGGTCCAGCTTTCTCAGTAGGCTTCCTAGACCCAGCTGTCTCTGAGGGTTTTTGGGGAAAAAGAGATGCGGGAAAAAACCAAAGCATAAGGCAAAGAAAAGAGTCTCTCACGACCGAACGGCCAAAAACGGTCAAAGAAAGAATGGAACGATGTGCAAGGAGAAAATGAGGTACAAGAAAAAAAAGATAACAAAGAACGAGCTTCAGACAAGCATTGTTCAATGTCTGAGGGCGTGAGAACTTTAAAACGTTCCGACGAGGTATAATGAGAATGAAATAACAGAAGGGGCCATCCTTGAACAAGGCCGAATTGGCGGGTAGTGAAGTTAGGAGAATATACCTCCACTTCAGTCTTGTCGTTGGCTCCTGTCAAAATATAATGAATCAGATCGCGGCTGCATAAAAACTTACGCCATATGCGATTGATCGACTCATCCCCTTCTGATTCGGGAAGCTCATGGACAAAAGAGGGGTTGTCGCCCAATGAGAAAGGAAAGAAAGATATAACTTGGGAAAAGGTATAAAAATACTCAAAAATAGTGCGAGGAAGAAGGGAAGTTGGCCCCAGTTGGGTGAACAAAAGGCATGCACAAGAGTATGAACGAGTTGATTCAATACAACCAAAGACTGGAAAATAGGCTCTAAGCCAAAGCTAGACGAGCCAAAGAGGGTCGGAGGCGATCGGCAAAATGCCAGATCGAAGTTGTTTCTGGAGTACGACCAGAACCCGATAAAGAGCGGCCAACAAAAAAGAACATAAATCTAAACGACGGCTGTTGGTAAGATCCGACGAAATAGAGAGATAACCAGCCACATGTTTCTGACTGGGCGGGCAAATTATGTATTTGCAAAGCCAATAGGGAATGAAAGTGGTGCATTCTAGCACCGAGACCAGACCGGCCGACTCAGAGAATGCACGAAATAAAGCAGAATAAGAAGAGAATGACGATGTGTCGATTGAAGGAGGAGGGAAACGAAAGGTAGTGCAAGCCGAAATGGTCGTGCCCAAAGGGGTTAACCCAGTCAATACACTGATATCACGAATGGTGACGGTGAAATGACCAAAAGGAAAGAGAAAGACGTTATAGTCAGAAGACCAAAAGAGCAGTGAAGTGGGGAACATATTTCGGTCATAATGAGGCAGTGTCAGAGAGAGCTCTATGAGAGGAAGCAGACCAGTGTCTTCGAAGAAAGTATGGGTCTCTGCGTGCAACTTCAGTCATTTAAACTAGGTCTCAAACGAAGAGTCAGGTTTGGGCCAAGTGGGAATAGGATTGGACTGGGCAAGATGAGACAGATTCAGGGGTTCCGAAAAAGGAAGGTTGGAAACAAAAGGGAACAGCTGAGCTAAGGGAGCCGTGGAAATGGCAATGTCGTCAACAAAAATGGGGCCCATGGAGCATTGGCCATAGTTTTCATCAAGGGTATGGATGCCAAGGACACCCACAGAAGAGTCACCCAATGCATTTTGGTAATCACTGAAGGTGGAGGTGGCCTTTTTGGAAACAGAAGAAGACGACGCCATTAGCAAAGAAAGTTGATGGCAAGAGAGAGGAATTATTTTTGCAGAAAAGAGTAGAAAGTAAAGTGATGACGAGGACAAACCCTTATATAGCAAGAGTGAAAAGTTCAACCTATGACATGTGTCATGGCCTAATTTGGGGGAAGAAAAAGAGCGGGAAACGAAAAGGGCGACGTTTGACATGATTTGACGTTGGAGTGACGCGAAAAACGTCACATTAATTGGCACCATGATAACCTTTCGATAAGACGTGTTGGGAAGGTCGCTCATTTATTGAGGAAATGATGGACTCACATAAGGAAATGTAAAGGACGACCCTCAATACACGCAAATGACAATGAGAGATAGGGCGAAGACCAGCAGGCCGAAGCCAGTATATTGCCAATAGATACCGTCCTAACTTTACCCAAGTTAAGAAATTCGCCTCGATTTCATTTCCCAAATCAATCAAGGCGAATTTGGGGGACAATTGTTGGTGAAGAAAATCGCCCTAGGACGAACAAGTCAATGAGGGACGATTTGCAATCAGGACGACGAGGGGAAGAGCAGTCAGGACGATTACCATGTGTTGCAGTTGATCCCACAATCTAGCGGTTAGGCCGTAACTACCCACGGTCTGGCAGTTATCACGCACAACTCAGCAGTTAGATGCATGATCCAGCAGTTGCAAGAACTCAGCAATTAGATGCATGATCCAGCAGTTGCAACTTGCAAGCATGAAACGTGGGAGTTCGTGGACCAGGAAAAGTGAAACCGCTTAGGCAGTTAACAAAGGCTCACTATAAAAGGCTCAAGCGGGGAAAAAGAGAAAAAAGAACAAATGAAGACTTTTTATGAGCATTTTTATTTTATTTCGTAGGTTTGTAACCTACAGATTGTAATTTGTGTGCTTTTTCCCCTTGGAGACTTATGCACTGAATCAAACACCCCTTGCTGGGACTTTGTCTCAGGTTGTTTGAACCTTACACACTCATTGACGAAAAATTATGCAAACACTTTCATATTTCCTTGCAGCCATCGGGGACGGAAGCTTTACGCCAACGATGGAAGCTTGCCCTTGTTGGGTGTTAAAAAGTTTAGGGACTTGACTAATGGTTTGATAGATGTTGAAGTTAATAATTTTTTTAAAGGTAATTTGGTCATAAAGTAGTTTAATTATTAAAATAAGAAAGTTATAACGTAAATATTTTTATAAATAAAAAAGTTTATCTGGTCATTTCTATAAATTTTTCTAAAATTTTTACCAATAATATAATCCATGAAAGTTAGGGATGCCAAGAGACATCCCGTACTCAATCCATTAAATTAATGAATATGAGAAATTATATCTATAATCGGCTCTAATGCTCCAAATGTTAATATCTATATTCAACATATCCAATCATGATTATGTATGACAAAATACGGATTCGGATATTCACACTTCGTTTTATGGATATGGATCCGGATGCGGGTATTTTTTATGCGGATCTTCGGATATTCGAATCAGTAACAAAATCTAGAATTTATTTTTATTTCTTCAAATTATTTAATTTTAAATACTTAAAATAAAATAAAATAATATCTCTAACTAAATAATAACAATTTAACATTTAAAATAACATGTACAATTTAAAATCTATTCAAAATAATATAAATTTAAGTATAAAATTACATTTAAATCATAAATAAAAATAATTTTCATTATTTTATATCCGGATTCACTTGAATTAGGATTCGAATCCGTATGAATCTTTAAAATGTATACCCATATCTGTATTTTTATTAATATGGATTCAAATCTTCCAGATCCTTACCGAATTCAAATATCTATGCAATCTCTAATCATGACATGGAAAATTATAAACTTATCCAACCCAAATACATTGAGCTCCCATTTTTCCGTGTTTTCAAAACCGGACCGGACCAGCCTGTTGAACCGATCGAACCAGGAACCGATCGTGATTCCAGTTCGGTTAATAGATAAAAATTAGTTAGTAAAAAAAATCAATCAAAACCGATAAAAATTGGTAATAATCAGTGAACCGGACCGGTGATCGCGATATTATATATCTAGCACGCAAGCGCACATATCGCTCAAGTAATACAGTGACTGAAATTCGGATGTCGAACCCACATGGACTTAATATTTCTCTTATTAATATCAAGTCTAACCTATTTAACGTAAACTAAACTATTGAGAAAGAGAGTTGGTTTATTAATATAACATTAATTGAAAATAAATAATGAGCAAACAATAATTTTGGAGATAAACTTTATGCATGAGAAGAACCCAGGATTGTAACTTCACCTAAGCACACAAACAAT
This sequence comes from Zanthoxylum bungeanum, assembly GCA_019454045.1. Taxonomy (NCBI): domain Eukaryota; kingdom Viridiplantae; phylum Streptophyta; class Magnoliopsida; order Sapindales; family Rutaceae; genus Zanthoxylum; species Zanthoxylum bungeanum. Next base: position 24,083 of record SKCR01009116.1, read on the forward strand.
GAGTCCATGCATTTCTCATTCAGTTGGTTGTTGTTACTAATTATTAACCTAGAACACCAAATTAGTCACAAGCATCTTTCGATAGTCAGGTGAAAATATTCATAATAAATCAATTAACTATATGTCTAGGTTAAATAAATTAAATTGAATTCATTAAGGTATAATAGTTAATCTTGGCTACATATGTCTTTTAGGTATATTTCCATCCTGTAGAGAAATCTATTCAACGAATAAGATCACACGCTATTATTCCCATGGCTAACCCGAATTCTCTATGTCGAGTTCCTAAGGATTTACCAAGACTATTTTATTGTAAGCCAAACAAATAAAATAAGCATTCAAAGCACAGAGAATAATAAATAATAAACCCAAAATAATAAAATTATGCAATTAAATTAATTAGACACGCTTAAGGTTCATCACAACCCTAAATTTAATACTCATGATAAACAATAAAAACAAGTTAATCATTATTACAAAGTAAGAGCTCATAAAAGATAAATTAGAGAGTGAATGGAAGAAAGAACACTTGTTTGCAGTCTTCAGCTTCAAACTCCAACACCGGTTGATGCACTCATTTTTGCATATAAAATGCTGATGGTTTTGCCACCCTGGATTGCAATTGAACGTGCAATGATCACTTGGATGGTTACCTCCACATATCTCACATCTCATCATTGTGCTCTGAAAGGCTTGAGCATACATTGCGTTATTTCTCCCTAACATCCACTGATAAACATTTCCATGGTCAACAAGTCTCATAAAATAGGACTGCGACTCATCGACATAGGGTGTAGTATCACCTCTTATAAAACTTAGTGCCTCCATCGATCAATGATACTCTATCAGTTTGACCACATGAAATCAAAGAAAAATAAAGAAGAAAGATAAAAAAGAAAACAGGATGGGACATGTGTTTAGTTAAACAAGTAAAGTTGTCATGATATTAATAAAGACAAATAAATTAAGTCTCTGGCAACGACGCCAAAAACTTGATCGTGATATTATATATCTAACATGCAAGCGCACGTATCGCTCAAGTAATATATTTACTGAAAGTCGTATGTCGAACCCACATGGACTTAATATTTCTCTTATTAATACCAAGTCTAACCTACGTAACTTACACTAAACTATTGAGAATGAGAGTTGGTTTATTAATCTAACATTAACTGAAAATAAATAATGAGCAAATAATAATTTTAGAGATCAACTTTATGCTCGAGAAGAACCTATGATTGTAACTTCACCTAAGCACACAAACAATGAGTCAATACATTTTTCATTTAGTTGGGTTGTTGGTACTAATTATTAACCTAGAACACTAAATTATTCACAAGCCTCTTTCGATGGTCATGTGAAAATATTCATAATAAATCAATTAACTATATGTCTATGTTAATTAAATTAAACTGAATTCATTAAGGTCCGGTTATAATCTTTGATATGTATGCCTTTTAGGTATATTTCTATCATGTAAAGAAATCTATTCAATGAATAAGATCACACGCTATTATTTCCATGCTAACCCAAATTCACTCTATAGAGTTCCTAAAGATTTACCGAGACTATTTTATTGTTGGGCAAACAAATAAAATATGAATTCAAAGCACATAGAATAATAAATAATAAATAACAAACACAAAAGAATAAGATTATGCAATTAAATTAATTAGACATGCTTAAGGTTCATTATAACCATTGATTTAATGAATTAGCTACTCATGATAAACAATAAACACAAGCTAATCATTATTACAAATCGATAAGTCATAAAAGATAAAGTAGAGAGTGAAGTGAAGAAAGAATACTCATTTGCAGTCTTCGGTTTCAAACTTCAACTCCCATTGATGCACTCGTTTTTTCCTTACTCTAGGCGTTCTTGTATGCTATGTGACTCCAAATTGTGTTATGAGGCTTGATTTTAGGTAGACCCAGCCAAGGTTCCGGAGCCGGAACCAGTTCTTGACCGGTTCGGTTAGGGTTCCAACGGTTCCAATCGGAACCGTAAGGTTTCCGTTGGAACCCTAGGGTTCCAACCCAGCCGTTGAGGGCCAGCCCAACAGCTATTAGCCATTGGTCCGGGTGGGCTCCCTGCCCCCAATGGCCAATAAATAAATAAATAAAATTTGGGGATTTCCCAAATTACCCCTAATAACAGTAATAAAACGACTAATTTTAAGGGCATTTTAGGTATCACAAAATACTCTAAAAATGTATAAATAGGAGTCATTTTTCATTATTTCAACACACAAATTTCTCAATTCTAAATTCTCTCAATTCCTATAATTCTCTCATTCTCAATTCTCTAATTTTTTAAAATTTCTTAAACAACAAATGGAAACTCATCTGAGAATACAATGTCAAATGTGCCAACCCAAGAGAGCGGCCCTAGTATCGGTTCACAGAGAAGAGAAGTTAAGTCTCGTTCCTCGGATGTTTTCAAAATTTATTTTCATTTAATCGATACTGATGAATGGTCAAGAGTAATATGCAACCATTGTGGGTTTTCTTACAAATTTACTGGAGGATACGTCAATATGATTAAGCACATGGAAAGACATCATGCCGTTGAGCTTGGACTTGATACGACGCAAACTCAAATGGCCAGGTACGCATCATCTAGTAGAGGTACGAGTGCTTTAGATTTATTTAAATATTCCGATGGTAAAAATAGAGAAGAATTTGCTAAATTAACTTATATGACACATCTTTCTTTAAGTTTTGGTGAAAAAATTGCTTTTACTAATTACATTCAAAATGCTTTAAATCCTGCTGCTTGTAGAATGACTAGAAATACAACAAAACATCAAAATTTTAAATTATACAAAGATGGTAAAATTATTTTAAATGAAACATTTAGAGATATTAAAGGGTGTCTATCTATTTGTTCTGATATTTGGAGTGACCATTGGCGAACACACTCATACATGGGTGTGACTTGTCATTGGATTGATGCATCATGGAACATGCAAAAATGACTTATTGCATTTAGAGTTTTTGATGAACAACATACTGCACAAAATATTTATAGAATGATGAAAGTAATTTTTGATGAATATGGTTTATTAGGTGAAATTTTAACGATTGGATTTGATAATACATCTGCAAATACTGCATCAATCACTGATTTAATAGAAATATGCTAACCAAATTTAGGGGGTCGATTTTTTCATGTTCGTTGCACATGTCATGTCTTTAATTTATGTTTTCAAGATGGTTTGGAAAAATTATCACCTTTCATTGATCCTATTAAGAAAGGGTTTAAATTGTATTTGGTCATATTCTCAAGTTAGGAGAGAATTGGCCAAGTTTTGTAAATTAAATGGTATTAAACCGATAAAATTTTCACGAGATGTTCCAACACGTTGGAATTCAACTTATTTTCTTTTATGTAAAGCTTTGCAATACAAAGATGCATTATGTAGTTTTTTTCTCAACATATCACACATTTTCCTAGTCAATGGGAAATTTGTGATAAAATTTTAGAGATTTTAAAAGTTTTTATTGATGTTACAAATATTTTTAGCGGAGTTTATTATCCTACAACACATTTATTTATTCTTGAAAGTTTGAATATTGTTGGTACTCTCGATGAGCATGTTGAAAGTCCTGATCCTAATGATATTGTTTTGTTTGAAGTTATTGATGTTATGAAATGAAAATGGTTGCATTATTTTATAGACATTCCTTTATTTTATCTTATTGCTGCTATTTTTTATCCTAAATTTAAATTAGAAGGTTTGAATAGTGCTTTACCCGCTTGCTATGGATATTTAGGAATATTAGATGAAATTGATATTACAAGAATAGTAGCTAAAATAAAAATTGATTTAATAGAGTTATTTAATGATTATATTAGAATATATAACTTGCAATCAGTATGACAATCTAATAGTAGCGAAACGACCGTAATGCAATCAAGATTTAGCGCATGTGATCGTTGGTTACTACAATGAAATAAAAAACATAGGGATAACGCGACTAATAACCCGAAATTAGATAATTATTTATCTACAAATTTTGAGTTTTCAACTGAAAGTTTAGTTAGTAAAAATTTTCAAATCCTTGAATGGTGGAACCGACATCAAAATGTATATCATGTATTTTCAATTATTGCTAAATAGATATTTGCAGCACATGTTTCCACTGTTGCGGTTGAGCAAGCCTTCAGCATGAGAGGTAATATATTGGAAGTTAGACGGTCTTCATTACATCCAAGCACTCTAGAAGCAACAACATGTGTGGATGATTGGACCCGAGCTGATCTGAGACAACAAGAAAATGCCCCTGATGAATTTGAAGACTTGTTCGATAATGCATCTGTAAGTGCAAGCGGAACTGGAGCTGAAGGATCAACGGACACTGATGATGATTGATAATTAAATAATTATAAAATTACAATGGGGAAATATCTTTAAAATGTAATGGAACTACGTGAGCTTTGATTCCTCTCACCCCTGTAGGATACGTAGGCAACTTAAATTTTTAAAAATTTAAGTTGAAGCTCTTTAATTTAATAAAAAAAATTAATTTTTTTAGATAAGAATTTTATTTGTAATTTAATGTAATTATGTAATGTAAGTTTATTAAATAAATTCAAATTCATAATTTTAAATTATATTAATTTATCAATCTCAATTTTTTATTTTCAATAAACTAAATAAAAACCAAACGAAACCGGACCATCGGCCATGTCTAATTTTAGGTTTTGGGATGATCTTATGCTTATATAGGAGGTATATGGGGTGTTTCCTATTTAAAAATTGGATACAAGGCAGATTAGGGTCGAAATTATCATGTCGTGACGCGCTTAACGTGTCATGACTTCACTTGGTTCACTTGTCGCGTGTCATGACGCCATGAACATGACTAATTTTTGCACTTTGACGTTCTGTGTGATTTTTGTTCATCAGCGGGTGGTGACACACGTTTTCACTCTGAAATATACCATGATTTGCTCTGTATCTTGCCGTTTTATCTCTAGTTAATTCCATTGAGCCGTGATATGATTTTAACCTGCAAAACACACCTAAAATACATCAATTCGCTCATAAAATTCGATATCACCCACAAAATATTAAAATAAAGGGGCGAAAAATATATGGATATTAATCGCTCATCAACTGGATTGGTTCAATTTTTCTTTAATTTTTAAAACTAAAAATTAAAATTTAATATTTTAATAATTTTTAATTAAATAAAACTATTTATAACATTAACCGATTCTGCTTTCTTTTTGAAACAATTCAACCGATCAAATTACATATCCATCAAATCTTTTAAATTACTAACTTAATCACCATTTCGATTATGAAAACACTATATTCCACTGAAAAGTTTGTATTGCATTCACCTCCCCTCGTATCAATCTTGGAAACTTTTAGACCGGATGCGGCCCAAAACAGCACATGAACCAACCAAATCCGTGTACTTCTTGCCAGCAAGAACGCAAAACCTATTGTGGTCCCCATGATCATCACCATCGTCATCATCGAAGGATAATCATGCAATCTCATGACCTTAAATCTCTGCCACGTACATCATGGGCCCCACACAACACCCAGATTCTAGATCCACTGTTGACCGTACAAGCACAAAGCAATCAACTTGGTCAACCAATCCTTTTTCGGGCCCCAAATAAATCTAACGTAAGATATTGAGCTTCATAAATTATAGAGTAGGCGAGCGCAGTACCTAAACAAGACGTGTCCATGTGTGAAGCACAACACAACAAATTGAGAATATTCTCGAGAATCTATATTATTATTATATAATTTTGGTGATTAAAGTACTTTCTTATCAAATGAAAATGATACACATGAATTCATACACATATATATTAAAGTAATATTATTTTAATAATATTTATAATTTGGCACTGTCCAAAAAATGATATACATATAAATAAATTATACAGATTCAACTAAATATATTATTAAAACAAATATAATTAAATTTTTATAATTCAATTGTGTTCAGTATCATTGATCTTCTTACAAATCTAACACGATTTTTAATATTTATTTCGTTCTAACTTTCAATCAAGAGAAATGTTAACTTCCTATTTGTACAAGAATTTCCTAGTTGAAACAATTTCATTTTCCCATAAGGATTCCTAGTCAAAACTATTTTCTTTTCCCATAAGGATTCCTAATTAAAACTACCTTCACTTATTTTATCCTATTTGGACACTGACTCATCAGTTTTCCCCATGAAAGTAGGATAACTTATCTTCTGGAGCATGTCCCGCCATATTCCTGGTCTTCATGAGGTCGGTCATGATGGTCATTTGTGCTAAGAATGCTGCTACCGATCTGATAGTGCTCGGTCATCCGAACCAAAGTGGTCGGTTATCGGATCATAAAGTTCTCGGCCACTCACTCATGTGGTCGGGTCGGTATTAATGATCTTTGACCAAGGAGAAAATTACCCTTTTGCCCCTGTCGTGCTGTCTTAAATACCATAGTGCCTAAAAACACCATCAACATCTGTCCCCTAGTTCTCGGTAACAACGAGTTTGCGAGTTGATGCCGGGAACTATAAAAAAGATGGTGTGCCGATGAATCCGTCGGTGGTCACTCCAGGAATCGCAGAGAAAAACGCCTTGGCTGCAAATCTGGTCCTTCCTGCCACCCTCATGTGCTCAGTCAACGAGGATCCCGATATCTACCCGTGGAGACAATGCTTTACCCTTATGCTGACGACGACCGACTCGGTGAGACGTAACCCGACCCCGAGCTGAAATGAACACTTGGCTCCAGGGGAAATGTTACGTCCCCAGACCAAAAGGACGGACTCGATGGGACATGACCCGACCCCGAGCTGAGATGAACACCTGGCCCTGGGGGAATGTTACGTCCCCAGACCGAAAGGACGGACTCGGTGGGACACGACCCGACCCCGAGTTGAGATGAACACTTGGCCCTGGGGGAATGTTACGTCCCCAGACCAAAAGGACGGACTCGGTGGGACAGGACCCGACCCCGAGCTGAGATGAACACCTGGCCCTGGGGGAATGTTACGTCCCCAGACCAAAAGGACGGACTCGGTGGGACATGACCCGACCCCGAGCTGAGATGAACACCTGGCCCTGGGGGAATGTTACGTCCCCAGACCAAAAGGACGGACTCGGTGGGACATGACCCGACCCCGAGCTGAGATGAACACTTGGCCCTGGGGGAATGTTACGTCCCCAGACCAAAAGGACGGACTCGGTGGGACATGACCCGACCCCGAGCTGAGATGAACACTTGGCCCTGGGGGAATGTTACGTCCCCAGACCAAAAGGACGGACTTGGTGGGACACGACCCGACCCCTAGCTGAGATGAACACTTGGCCCTGGGGGAATATTACGTCCCCAGACCAAAAGGACGGACTCGGTGGGACGTAACCCGACCCCGAGCTGAGAGAAACCAAGTGACCTCGGCGGAACGAATCCAGCCCAGAGCTAATTAACCAAGTGGCCTCGGCGGAACGAATCCAGCCCAGCCTGATTAACCACGTGGTCTCGGCGGAACGAAATCCACCCCCGAGCCAGGTAATCTTTGGGACTTGCTCAGAAGGGAATTGAATCAACCTTGTGAAGCCCTACCGAATCTGGCACGGGCGTCCCCTTGCCAGACCAGTGAAAAACAAAATCAAAACTTTGAAAAATAAGATAAAAAATGTGGGGGTGACTCGGCACTTGTCCCAAAAGAAAACTTTTTACAAATGTAAACAATAGCACAGATGCCTCAAAACAGCGTCCTGCCCGAGGCCTCCAAAACACAATTCTGAATCTTTCAATTCAGTGTCCCGGCGAACCAGGATTTGGATCAGTTGAGCGTTTGAATGGTAAGGGTACATCCTCTACACGTTGGGTCACTGTGGAGCCTGTGTATTGTATGAGGGCTCCTCCTTACCACGCTAGAGCATGCACACGCTACAGGGGCATAACGCATCCCCGTGCTGCGCCTCTCACGGATCCAAATGATGAATGGATCAAAGAGTGTCCGGGACGCTAAAGGCATATCCCTCCTTAGGTCCGATATCACTGGAGCTAGCAATCGTCATGGGGGCCTCATCACTCCCTGTGCTATGCTTTCCCACGGATCCATTACATCGGGTAAGTGTTGATCAAAGAGTGTTCGACACATTAAGGGCATAATCCTCCTTATGTTCGGTAACACTGGAGTAAGCAATCGCCACGGGGGTATCATCCCTCCCCGTGCTATACTTCTCACGGATCCTTATGCATCGAGTATGTCCCTGAGGACCCCGAGCCAAGAGAGATGGTTCTGGGGGAATGTCCCGTCCCCATACTAATGATCATGACTCGGTGGGATGTAGCCCGACCCCGAGCTGAAAAAGGCACTTGGAGCTGGGGGAATGTTACGTCCCCAGTCCGAAGGGCTGACTCGTGGGACGTACCCCGACCCCGAGCTGAAAAAGGCACTTGGACCTGGGGGAATGTTACGTCCTCAGTCCGAAGGGCTGACTCGGTGGGACGTACCCCGACCCCGAGCTGAAAAATGCACTTGGACCTGGGGGAATGTTACGTCCCCAGTCCGAAGGGCTGACTCGGTGGGACGTACCCCGACCCCGAGCTGAAAAAGGCACTTGGACCTGAGGGAATGTTACGTCCCCAGTCCGAAGGGCTGAATCGGTTGGACGTACCCTGACCCCGAGCTGAAAAAGGCACTTGGACCTGGGGGAATGTTACGTCCCCAGTCCAAAGGGCTGACTCGGTGGGACGTACCCCGACCCCGAGCTAAAACAAACATCAATCTCGGCGGTACAAGAGCAGACCCGAGCCGGAAAGAGACATCGGTCTCGGCGGTACAAGAGCAGACCCGAGCCGGAAAGAGACATCGGTCTCGGCGGTACAAGAGCAGACCCGAGCCGGAAATAAACATATGGCCTTTGTAGGGCGTCATGGTCGGCATGTTGAACCTTTTCGGGAATTTTGCTGATTCTATTTCTTCTGTGAGGGGGGATTCCTCTTTGTCATCCCGGGCGTCTCCTGTACCTGTTTTGAGGCTTACCCCTACTTGGCCATCTCTTTCTTTAACCAAGATTTTACCTCGCTGTTTGGGCCGCCATGTCGCCTTCTGCGCTCTTCTTTATGTCTGTTGCCACGGGTGCGGTGTTCCTCACGCCTTGGGATCTCCCGAACAGTCTCGTCGTACTCTGTACCTCTTCTTCTAGTGTAGCGGAGACTATCATAAGAGGAATCTGTCGAAAGTCTCTCTTCTTCTTCTTCCCATGTGTCCTCTGCTTGTGAATCTTTTTCCACAACTATGGATTTTATCCCGTAAGGCCCCCTCCTCCTAGGTCCATCGTCCTCACTTGTATCAACAATTCTTTTTCCCTCTGCTATTTCGTTCCTTTGTCGGCTAGTCCCGGTCTCGAATTTCCTGTCGTGTGCTCCTTCTATCTTTTCCAACCGGTCTACTATGCTTTTTAGCAGGGTTTGATTTTCCTCCCTTTCTTTCCTTAGGTTCTCTTCGATCTTCTCCATTCAATCTGCGGCCGAGCTCCCTGATGATTGGTGGTTTCCGCCTTCCGCCATTGTCTTACTACACGAGTTGCTTTTTGTCCAGTTCCCCACAGACGGCGCCAACTGTTGACGGCGGATTTTAGTCTCAGGGTAATATTGGAATATCACTCCCGAGGAAAACCTCCTTCAATAGTGAATTTGTTTGGTTATGGGGGACCAAAGGCAAACTTAGCAGAAAAACAGATAAATACACCAATCAACAAGGAGATTTAACGTGGTTCGGTGGATTTGGATCCGACCTACATCCACGGGCACAAACAAGATGGTACTTTTATTATTCAAAATGCGCTTCTCAGACCGTTCTTTGTGTTTTACAAGTCAGAGCTTGGTGATTCTGATCTCAACTCTACCTTGCTCTCAATTTGTTCCTCTTATTCTCACTTTTGTTGTTCTCTCTTTCTCTTCTCTTCCTCTCTACACTCACTCTACCCTCCTATTTATAATGGTGAAGAAATCATATTCCTATTTGTACAAGAATTTCCTAGTTGAAACAATTTACTTTTCCCATATGGATTCCTAGTCAAAACTATTCTCTTTTCCCATAAGGATTCCTAATTAAAACTACATTCACTTCTTTTATTCTATTTGGACACTGACTCATCAGTTTTCCCCATGAAAGTAGGATAACTTATCTTCTGGAGCATATCCCGCCATATTCCCGGTCTTCATGAGGTCGGTCATGATGGTCATTTGTGCTAAGAATGCTGCTACCGATCTGATAGTGCTCGGTCATCCGAACCAAAGTGGTCGGTTATTGGATCATTAAGTTCTCGGCCACTCACTCATGTGGTCGGGTCGGTATTAATGATCTTTGACCAAGGAGAAAATTACCCTTTTGCCCCTATCGTGCTGTCTTAAATACCATAGTGCCTAAAAACACCATCAACAAGAAATATACTTTATATTATTATTAAGATAGGATTAAATTTTTTTTTTTTTTTGGGGGAATCTGTACATATCATAATAAAGAACATTTGGGCAAAGGTGGACAACTTACACTGTCAGAGCATATTCGGAAGGGCATATTTCTCATTAAAAAAAGCAGATAGAAACGTTTTTTTTTTATAAGATTTATAATATTTTAAAGAGAAATGATCATTTGTCTACTCAAAAATTGCCAATGAGGTAGTGGCCTCATTGGTAACCCATGTTTTGGGTTCGAGTCCCTACAAAAGCAGTGAGGACTCAAACCTTCCTCTTTAGGAGGAAGAAGTTCTCCTATATGGGAGTTGATTCCCAAGTTGTGTCTTGGTTGATTTAGAATTTATAAGTCTCGAGCTACGTCTCGGTTGATTTCTGGGCAGTACTATAATTGTATGTATTTAGAATCCCAGTTGATAGCATATTGTAATATATGTAGTTTGTAATAATTCAAAAAAAAATTGCTGATATTCGAAAAAATATTTAATTTTGATAAAATATCATCTATGCATCCAAAATTATTAAAAATGATCAATTATCAGATAAAAATTTAAGAAATTTTACTATATATCCACCTGAAATTTAGCATAAATTCAAAAAAACACAATTTTTGGATGGTAAATATTTCTTTTTTGAGAACTTTGTGTGTACAAATATAATTTTCTCGAAACTGTATGTTTTTCGAACATCATGTAATTTTTGTGTTGATAAATGATAATTTTCCTATTTTAAATATGATTCTATTATTTTAAGGAGTTATAAAATAATTAAATGATATTTTTTTAAAAAAAAAAAGAGAAGTATGATATTGGTCGATATAGTCTCAATTTCTGGTGAGTAATATATATATTATAAAGCACAATGGTGTGAGAGGAAAGAGAAGCCAACCGATGGTTAGGATTAAGAGAGATAATGTATCCAAAGATTATCTTTATGTGGCTTAATTGGCGGCTCAGATCATTTCATTATAATCTAATGGCTGATAAATAATCATTCCATTATAGAATCTCTATAAAAATGGAAAATAAAAACTACCAAATAAATTAAAGAATAAAATCATTTATTAATGGAAAATGAAAACTACCACATAAATTAAAGAATAAAATCATTTAATTAAAAAAAATCAAATCATTTCATTATAGAATATCTCTAAAAATTAAGAAAAAAAATTAAATAACAGAATCTTAATCTCTCTATAAATTTTGTAACACCGTACCGTAGGCACGGGCAATATCTAGTATTATTATATATGGTAGTGTGATGTGAGATGATAACACAATGTTTTTGTCAAATAATAATGTTAAAATATCGTTAATGATAAAAAAAAAACTACTATAAATTATAGTAATTGCTTTTAAAAACCGTGTTGTGTGAATTTAAAAAATAAGAGTTAATATTTTTAATTTTTATTCACCATAAAAAAAATTAAAAAACACACATAATTTGTTTTGTTAACATAAATAATAAAAAAAAATCTTGTTACATTTTGAAAATAATATTTAACGTTCAACTAATAAATTTTAACGTACCAATATTGTTTATCAATCACATATTTATTTATCTGTTTTTTTTCATAGTAATACCAAATAGATCTAGACATCTAGTCAGATGCACTCAAATACATCTCATATGTTATCATGATGATCAACATTAATAATTTATTTCAATGGGTCCCCACTACTATGAATCCAAACATCATTATCATCTTGAAAACAACTAAACGAGAAACAAAAAAATGAAAAAAATAAAAAAAGGTGAAAGAGATAGAGCATGAATCAAATCTATCTATGTACCTTAGGGATATGATTTTGTAGTGTATGGTTTAGGATCTCATCTTGAGATCCTGAGTTCGAATCTAGAGAATGTGTTTCTTGTAAGTGTCTGAGACAGTCAAAAATTTTACCCAAAAAGGATGATTTAGCGGTGACATTTCCAACGATTTAAAAAAAAATTCAAATCTATTTCAATAATAATAACACTATTATTCTTCCCATAATCTACAGTGATCACATCCTGCCAACTACATAGTCCAAATGTGAAGGAAAAGGAGAAAAAAAAATGGGAAAAAGAAAAGGGTTAAGAGATGAATTATGATTACACTGTGAAATGAAAAATCAGGTCTCTAGGGTTACAGAATAAAATAATATTAATCCTGAGAGTTGAAGGTTTCTTCTGCTGAAGCTTCATCATGAGGAGATGGTTGTACAAATTCAGTAGCTGCAGGGTGGTGGGGTCCAGCAACATAATCAAGAAGACCTTCAGCAGCAGCAGCAGTAGAAGGAGAAGAGGGGACTGAGGCTTTGCCAAAGAAGATGACAGCCACAAGAAAGAGTGCTGTTGAGAGAAACAAAGGCCAAAAGTAGGCTAAAATGGTGAGGAATCTTGGTGCAAGAATGATTAGTGAGATGAGTACAAGTGATAATAGTAGGGCAAATATTATGTGGAACTTGAACTTGAGAAGCTTTTCTTGGATCTCCATCTCTCTCTTTTTTATGATAGCAAAATTAAAAATAAAAAAGTAGCAAAGAAGAGAGATTGAGAGAGAGTTGATTTATTATTGGTGTAGTAAATGAGGGAAAGAGAAGGGGGGGTTGATTAATAAATTTTTATTGTGATTATTATATCTCTTTTTTTTTTTTTTTTTTAATTTGATGCAGAGATTCTCTGATCAGTGAAATGTATGTTTTGTTTGGCTTTGATTTTAAGAGAGGAGATGGAAATTGGTTGTTGGTAAATTTTGAAGTGGTTTCATACTTTGGTGTGGTCACTTTTCATGCTTTATGGTAATTGAATATAGGTATATTTGTTTGGTTCCTAAAATGCCCATTTGTTGGGTTGATTGAGCGAAAGTATTAGCATATGATGTGGATTTGCTATTTATTATGTTAATTGTGATATACCTTTTTTTTTTTTTTTTTTTTTTTTTTTTTTTTAAAGGTTCATTTCTGATATTTTTTGTATTTTTAGTATATTTTTAAAAATATATGGGTGATGAAGTCACAATTAATTTGTTATGAATTAAAGTTTGCTTGACTAATTAAATAAAACTGCATGTATTTTAACTGATATAACACTTTTCAATAATGTCGTTTGTCATGTATTAGATAGCACATCAATCTAATTTGTTATACTTTCAAATTATTCGTACACACTTTTTAAACAAGGTTACATACCTAAATTCAGACTAAAGTTTATGAACAAAATGTGATGTTATAAAATAGGGACTTTTATTTAAAAAAATTCATTATCCGTTTCAAAATTTAGCGATGGAATTGAAACGGATAATGAAACTAGTGATAAAAAAAAAATCTAATCCTAAAAATGGCGCAAATTTAGCTACGGAATTTGTGACGAAATTAGAGATGAAAATTAGGTCCGTCTAATTAACAACGGACTACGAAATCTGTTGCTAATTAGCGACAGAAACATAAATCTGTTGCTAATTTAAATTAGAAACGGAATTTTTCGGTCGCTAATCCGTCGTTAAATAGAAACAAAATTACTATTTTGTCGCTAAATAGAAACGACAAAATAATTAGAGACGGATTTTTGGTCGCTAATCCGTCACTAAATAGAAACAGAATCTTAATTCCGTCAAATTTCAAAAATTTCCAGCCTTATGAAAATTTCAAATGTCTCAAAAATTTACAAATCTTCCCGCTTCTCTTATTTTCTTCCTCTATATATATATACCACAATCTTTTTAACTCTCAACTCCAATTCACCATGAAAAAATTTCTTACTCAATTCCATATACCATCAAAATTTTTCATACCTCAACTCCCATTACCAATTTCTCATTTTTCTTATATCCTCTTTTAAATTTCTTTTTTAAGGTGGCGCAAATAGATGGTGGTGTGTCGAATCTTGTGGTGAACATTACGATGTCTTGTGAAATTGAAGATATACATACAACAATTAAAAAAATCCACTTCTTTAAAATTTTCCCCAATCTAAAATCTAAAATTTTCTTCTATCTACAATTTAAAATTTTTTAACATCTCTATAATTATAAAATTTTCCGCCTCTCTAAAATTTTAAAACATTTCCCTTTCTAAAATTTAAAAATTTCCCTTACTTATAAACTTGAAAAGTTTCACGAATCTTTAAAATTTTAAATTTCTTGACTCTATAAAATTTTAAAATTTATGTATTTTTTTTTTAAAATTTTAAAATAAATAGTTACATAATAGTTACGGAAATCCCTTCGCTAAATAGCTATGGAAATTTAATCCGTCTCTAAATAGTTATGAAAATTATTCTGTCGATAAATAGCTACATAAATTATTCCGTTGCTAATTAGTTATTGTAGAATTCTGTCGCAATATAGAGTCAGAATAAAATTCGGACGCTAATTTTAGCGACGAATGTAATATTTTCGTTGCTAATTTTTTTGTGACCAGTAAAATAAAGACGAAATTTTTCCGTCGCTAATTAACCATTAGCGACCGAATAGCTACGGATTTTTCCGTCGCTATTTGAATTTTTTCTTGTAGTGGTGATTGTACTTTTTTGACCTACAGTCACAAAATGACTTTAGATGGTGGCTGAGTGTATATTTTTTAGGTTCAGTTAAAATATGATTATAAGTTATTTATCTACATATAAAAAATAAAGAGAAATTAATATTTAGTGTGTATTTAAAATAAAAATAAATACTTTCAAAACACAATGACTAAATGAGAGATAATAGTTAAAATTATATTTGGGCTTGCTTACCCCCTTTTATCTTAAGCAAAACAAGTATTGTTTATGTGAACATTAATTAATTAATTTATTTTATTTTATAAGAGTAAAAGAGAGAAAAAAAATGGTCAAATCTCTTACTAGTAAAAAAAATGACTAAATAAAACTTAAAATTAGTGGCGAAGCCATAATATTTTTTAAGTTGGGCTAAGTTTTTTTTTTTTTTAATACAAGATTTATTTCAATAATAATTATTTTTAAATAAATCTTAAAGAAAAGTTCATGGATATATAAGAAAAAAATAAAATTAAATAAGCAGTTCGAATACAGTTAAACAATCAAATATTATTGTTTGAGCAATTTTTATGCGTGAAGAAAGAAGAGCGTGTAAGGTTCAAACCTCCTGAGACAATATCCAGCAAGACAATATCCCAGCAAGGTGTTTGATAAGTGAATAAGCCTCCAAGGGGCGCAAGCACACAAGTTACAGTCCTAGGATTACAATCTAAGAAATGAAAAATAAAAATATGCTCATTTGAGTCTTCATTTGATCGAGACTTTTCTCTTGGCATAGATAAGCTTTTATAGTGAAGTTTGTCAACCGTTTTAGGCGATTCCAGTATCTCCTTGCAGTTGCTGGATCGTGCCTGTAACCGCTGAGCTGTGCATCCCAACTGCTTGGTTGTGGAGGAAAACTGTCCAACTGCCATGATCGTGAGAGTAACCGTATCATGGGTTTTCGTCCTAAATGTAACCGCATCATGGGCTTTCGTCCTAACCGCTGGTCCGATCGCCCCACGCTCTTGTCGCCCTTTGGTCCATCGCCCTTTCTTCCTTCGCTCTTTCTTTAGTCTCAGGGCGATTTCGTTCTACGGTGGAGATTTTCGTCTGTTAACAATTGTCCCCCAAATTTACCTTGATGGCACTGGACGTGAAGATCGAGGTGAATTTTTTAGTTTCCATCCCGGTTCGTTCTTTCCTCCTTTCAGGGAAGACCACTACGCCCAACCGACGTTCCCTTTCGTCCTCAGCTAGCCTGTTTTGATCGACCGGCCCATCATTCAGCTAATCCCTCAGTCTAGAGAGTCTGAGGAGCAAATTCTCGATCGGAAAAGGCGAAACGGCGTATGTATTGGAGTGATAGAAACTTATATGATCACCCGTTTCCGCCTTCGGCCGACCCTTCATTCAGCCAATCCCCAGTCTATAGAATCCGAGGTCCCAAGTAAGCAGCATGCTCCGCGTAGAGAAGCTCAGGCAAGCTGTTGTTAACGAGCTTAACCCATTCGCAACTCGGGAGGTGCAGTACCTTCCACACAGAGGACCTCGGACAATTTGTCGCTAATGGACGTAGCCCATCCACAACCTTACATTTCATTTCACACCTTACACCGTGTGAATGGCCGTCAGCGAGTCTTCTTACATTCCATTTCACACCTTACTAAAGAGAAGCTTCCATCTCTGGTGGCCTACGTTTCATGCAAAGCTTTTCCTTTTCCCAACTCTGCTCTGCCTCTTCTGATCTGTTCCTTCTCATTTTCGGGACTCTGTTTGACTATGGAGAGTCTGGTTAGTAAGGTTGTCCTTTAAATAGGGGTGAAGAGACCTTGGTACTGATATCACGTGAAAGGTTTTTTTCACGTGCTGTCTGATCGATTGGAGGGGCTCTCTGCCCAAAGTCTGGTCCATTGTCAGACCCGTGGCCTGATGGTCTTGTCATATCAGTCTTTGCGTTAATAATGGAGAAGGCTTGGACGGCGTCTTTGGAAAGTGTAGTGTTGACACTGTTCTTGGCCGATTCTGAAGACCGATGTAAGATTCTGAGGCTCGGCCGATCTATTGGAGGCCGAAGTAGCGAGGTCGAGCGAAGTAGATCGGGGTTAGATTCTTCCCTATAGTTTGTCGGGCTGTCCTTTAGAGTTCTACGCAAACCCATCATATCTGTAATAAATGTGCAGCCCTTTCCTACACGTTTCATCATGAGGCCCATTTAAGAGCCGCTTTTTATGTCACTTCCGTGTTTCCTTCCGTCGCATGTCACTTGTGCAGCGAGTTGCATTCGAACACCTGTCTAGGGCAACTTTCTATCCTTTTCTATTTTCCCGCTGCTCTTACTCCTCGACGATTCATGCTGCGACAGCTGTCCCAGGTTAAACCCTTCGTCTGTTCATAAGGCTTCATCCCCCTCCGTCTCTCGCTATACCTTTAACTTTTCTGCAAACTCACTTGTACTTCTTTCTTGATCTTTTGTCATCAAAGGCTTCTTCTTCCTCTTTTCCCAAAACTAACGACTCAACTTTCACTGATTACAAGTTGGCATTGGAAGATTCTTCTGTGGGCGTGTTTGGCCTTCACACTCTCGATGAGGATTTCGGCCAATGCGCTCTTGGCCCCATCTTCATTGACGATAATTCTATCGCAATGGCCCCGTTGGCTCAGCAATTTCCCTCTTCTTCTAGCCCTCCATTTTCTGAACCACTCAACATTTCTGTCCTTACTCAGTCCAGTCCAATTCGCACTTGGCCCAAGCCTGATACAGCTTTCGAAGCCTGATATGAACGATATGCTGTTACATGCGGATACCCGTGCCTTTTTAGACAAACACCATCTTATTCCTCTCATTGAGCTTCCTTGTCTCTGCCAGCTTTTGATAGAAACTTATTTCCCATTTCCTTACTCTTTTGGTCTTCCGAGTACAATGTATTCATTTTTCCGGTCGGGCCCTTTACTATCACCCTTCGTGATGTTGGTGCTTTTACCGGTCTGACCCCTCTCGGAGCGACCATTTCGGCCTCCACAACATTTCGTTTTCCCTATATTTCAATGAGTTATTCCTCTTTTTCGTCTTATTCTTCTCTTCTTTGCACATATTCGAAAACGACTGGTACGATTTCAATGCTAGAACATACATCCTTCCTTCATTACTGGCTGTGCAAATATATCACTTGTACACCCAGCAAAAAACCTGTGGCGGGCTACCTCCCCATTTCTTTTGATCTCGCCCATGGCCGTCATTTAGACTTGGCCTCTTTTCTTCTTGCCGCCATGTATCGGGGGCTGGTTGTCCTCCAAAAGCAACTTCAGTCGGGGTCATCACCCATTGCCTCTGGTCCCTTGTGGATCATCCAACTTTGGTTAAGAGCATACTTTCCTATTTTTGGCACAATTGATTCGACTCACCCTTACTCTTGTGCCGGCCTTCTCTTCGCTCAGCTTAGGCCGTCTTCTTTCCTTCCTCATGCTACCTTTGATTATTTTTATACTCTTCCTCGGGTTCCTTCTTTTTTCCATTTTACTGTGTCGAACAGTCCGTCTTTCGTCCATGACCTTCCTCTTTCGGAAGAGGATGAATCATGTCTTCGCATATGGCGCAAGTTTTTATACAGCCGTGACCTGGTTCATGACATCTTGACTGGGGCCAATGACAAGGCTTTAGTGGAGGCATATTCGCCCAACTTCGTCGCCCGTCAATTTAGCCTCGTCCAAGGGTGGCCTATTGCTTTCTTTCATTCGTATTCTGCAACGTCAAACCATTTTAAGGTCTTTTCTTTTTCTGAAGTTGAGGAATTCTTAGTGGAGACTCGCTCTTTGCTGTCTTCTTTTATCATAGCTCCTTTCGCTCCTTGTACATCTGTTCATCATTGCTTTGACCATTCTGACCATCAACCCGTGAGCGATATTTTTCTTTGCCTCCCGCAAGGGTGTTTTCTTTTATTCCTTTGTCTCCAAATCTTCT
This sequence comes from Zanthoxylum bungeanum, assembly GCA_019454045.1. NCBI lineage: Eukaryota > Viridiplantae > Streptophyta > Magnoliopsida > Sapindales > Rutaceae > Zanthoxylum > Zanthoxylum bungeanum. Next base: position 42,968 of record SKCR01009116.1, read on the forward strand.
GAGCCGTCGGGGTCAAAGAAGGCAGCTGAGGCGTCTAAACCCAAGAGCATAAAGCTTGCTAAAAGGAAGCAGCCTTCTCCCAGCCGAAGTTCTGATTCGGACGTTCCGCTCATTCGTCGCTCTAAGGTATGAGCTTGAGACCTGCTTTCTTTTACATTCATACAGGTTTGAGGTATATTGATATCATGACTGTGCATTTGGTACAGGCTCTCAAGATTGATCCGTCTTCAGTAATTCTTGAAACAGCGCGAATTCTGGAGGCCGAAGCTCCTGTGGGAGGAAGTGAGGGAGCGGGACCTGCAGGGATGCCGGTTGTTCAATTTCCCTCTGATGAGGATGACGCTGCCGAAGGTCCCGTCATGACGTAATTCCCAGGAGAGAGAGATGCAATTGGAGCCGACCCCCAAGGTACGGAGCCATCTGTTGAATCTGGCATTCGCCTCTAAGAGTTGAGGAGATTTCTGGTGATCATTCCCCATTTGAGCACTTCTCTTCGGACGGTTCTGTACAAATCGTGCAGGATCCAGATGATGAGGCTGAAGTGCCAGAGCCTATCTGGCCGACTGGGGTCTGTGGCATTACCTTAGGCAATTCTACCCTTTAATACGCAGGATGTCTGCCTCAGGACTTAGAGGGAGTTATAGGGACGTGGACGGCCTCTATAGTTTGGATGAATTGGAGTCATTAGAGGAGGCTCGATCTATGTATAAAGATGACGTACTTTGTCGCATTTACGAAGAAGATGAAATCATTTATATTTCTGATTCGTCCGACTCCGATTCTCTTGCAGATGTTCGGCCGACTTCGCTGCGCCACAACATTTGATGCCAGAAGCGGTATCTCCCAGCACTTCTGCGCATCAGACTTCAGTCTTAGCACAGCCGTCGTCTTTGGCTCCACTGCCTTCTTCTCATCAGTGGAGTTTCTTGAGCTTGAGCGGCCGTCATCTTCGGCTCTCATGGTGTTTCTTCCGCAGCTCCTGCTCAGACAGTCCAAGTACTGGCCGCTCCTGAGCAGCCATTACCCCCTCGGGCTGATGAATCTCCCATTTTGCCAATGAGTTCTCCTGCTAGGTCGTCTTCTTCTCTCAGGCCGCACCACAGTCGACTCTTGTCCCCCAGCATCCATCATCCCCCGGGCCCTCATTTCAATAAGAGCTAGCGCAGCCCGCGGCTGAAGCATTCGAGGCACTGATAAGTCTTTTTCTTCTCTTGTTCATCCTTACCCTGGTTTATACTTGCTAATTTCTTCTGTGTACAGATATCCGACCCATTGTTGCAAACAATCCAGGACATTTTGGATCGCTTTGGACGTCTGTCCTCTGTTTCTTTTCGGCCTCCTTCGCATTTAGTCAGCACCAGCACAGACATGGAGGCCCTTCATGAGGTTCTTGGCCAATATGCTTCCTTTGCTGCACTATAAATTAATCAAGCCGTGAGGCCGGAGAACGTCCTTCAATTGGACAAAAGCTCCTCCGAGTTGAACCGAATATTGGCCCTCCCTACTTTGCCAATATCTGTTGATGATCGGCTTTTCCTCCAAGAAATGCAAAATGACATAGCAAACCTTCTCTCTCGGTATCGCAATGTGCACAGCCAGAAGATCAAGCTTCGTTCTTCTGTGATGAGGAAAGAAACGCTTCGTGGTTCTCTCGAGGCACGACATCAGGCCCTGAGGGAGACAACAGAAGAAATGGTGACCGAAGAATCGGTCTTCCTGGACCTGGAGCGACAACTAAAAGAGATTCAGCGTCTTCTTGAGGAAAGCGGTATGAGGAAGGAGGCTAAGAGGAGGACCCTCGTTACTCGAGTAGAGGAGATGGATGAGTCTATGGCAGAGTATGAGGGGTTGGCCCGCATTAATTTTGAGAAAAGCCTGGCCGATCTAGACGCAGTGGGTATGGGAATACATGACGAATGGCGCATGATGAGGGAGACGCTTTCGGCCATTAAGGGGCTGCCTGGGGATTTTCGGCGATCTTCGGGCCAAAAGTAATATTTTGTAAGACGTTATATCGTCTATCCTTGTATTCTTAGGACGTTTTCGTCCACGTTTAATGAGAACTTATTATTGTTTCAGTGCCTTTTATTTTCGTGCTCCCATAATTAGGGCACATATTTCTTTAAGTATTTTCTGTTTATTGCTCTTGTATGCACTCTTCCTTTTAAGTCTTGTAGATGATAGGCTCCATCTGGCAACATGTTTTTTTTACCATGAATGGGCCTTCCCAATTGGGCGACCATTTTCCATACGCTGGGTCCTTAGAACCAAGTGGCAACACAGTCTTCCACACTAATTCGCCCTCCCTGAACGATTTAGCCATTACTCTGAGGTTGTATTCCTTGGCTATCTTTTTCTTTTGTGCTTCTAGACGATTTAGTGCATCACATCTGATGTCGTCCAATTCCAACAAGTTATGGATCATTGCCTCGTCGTAGTCTTCCCGTGTCAGTTTGTCTTACAGCATCACCCTGGTAGACTCAATATTCATTTCTACTAGAAGCACAGCCTATTGACCATACACTAATTGGAACGGCGTCACCGAAGTACTTGTTCATGGCGACGTTCTATAGGCCCATAAAGCTTGACTCAAATATTCATCCCATCGTCTGGCATTGTCTGTCACCATTTTCCGAATCAATCATTTAAGGGTCTTGTTGGTCGATTCTGCTTGACCATTTGACTGAGGGTAGTAGGGAGTAGTGTTCACTAGTCGGACTCTGTATTCACCCAGGAAGTCTTTTACCTTTTCACCGTTTGATGAAGTACCATGATCTACCATTATTGTCTGTGGTATACCAAATCGGAGAATTATATGTTCCTTTATGAACTTGATGATCTGCTCTTGGGAGATTTCTACAACTGGGATGGCCTCCACCCATTTAGTGAAGAAGTCGGTGGCAACGACGATGAAAGTATGCCTCTTACTTGATGCAGGATAAATCATCCCTATCAAGTCTATCGCCCATCCCATAAACGGCCACGGTTTAATGACTAGGACCATCTCAGTTGCTGGAGCCGTCTGAATAGGTCCGTGCTTCTGACAAGCAATGCATCATTTGGCATATGAGATGCACGATTCTCCCATCTTTGGCCAATAATAGACGCTTCGTACAATCAACCATCTCATCTTTACCCCAGCTTGGTGAGCCCCACAAATGCCTTCATGCACTTCGGCCATGATAGTTTTAGATTCGGATGGCCCTACACATTTCAACAACAAACCATCTTGTCGTTTCTTATATAGCACATCTCCTGATACTATATAGTTCAAAGCTTTAAGTTTTAGCTTTTGATCCTTCCCTGCTTCGGGCTGTTTTAGGAATGTCTTGATTCCATTTCTCCAATCATCCCCTTTTTCGGCTTCGATAACCATGGCGTCTGTATCTTTAGCTCGCCCCATGAGGACTGGCTCAACCTCTTCGCTCCCGTATACCCTACCCGTGTTTGTCTGTTTATATCCAGAAGCTGCTTGGGCTAAGTTATTGGCCAATTCGTTCTTTGCCCTCGGAATGTACTCCAATTCAGCGTGATCAAATCGTTCTACTAATTCTTTGGCCATATCTAATAATGGCATTACTGATGGGCTTTGACATTTGAAAGCTCCTATCACTTGTTGGATTACCAGCTGCGAATATCCCTTGATGGACGCATGGGTTACTCCCATATTGAGGAGCATCTCTAGCCCAAGTATCAAAGCTTCGTATTCGGCCTGGTTATTAATGCAGTATTCGGTCAACTTGACTAAGAATCGGAAAGATTCTCCCAACGGGCTGACCATGACTAATCCTATTCCAACTCCCTTCATTGTGCTGGATCCGTTGAAATACATCGTCCATGGTTTCAGACTGCATTCGTCCAGATCCATTTCTATTTCCTTTATCGTGCTAAGACATGGATGGTCGGCCAAAAAATCGGCCAAGGCTTGATTTTAACGGCCCTTTGGGGTTCATGCCGTATATCAAATTCTGAAAGTGATAGTGACAAAAAACCGACTCTTTGATGCAAGATGGGACGAGAAAACATGTACTTTATTATATTAATTCTTGTAATCAAGTACACTATATTCGGCCTAAGGTAGACTCGTAATTTAGTACATGTGAAGTATAAAGCCAAACATAATTTCTCCATGGGAGAATAGTTACATTCATAATTCAGCAATTGTCTGCTAATATAGTAAATGGCTCTCTCGATGTTCATGTCGTCATCTTGCGCGATCATCCCAGCTATGGACTGCTCTTCAGCCGCTATGTACAACTTTATTGGCTTTCCTGGCACTGAAGGTACCATCACCGGCGGCTGTGACAAGTACTTCTTCAGGCTGTCAAATGCTTGTTGATGTTCCTCGGTCCATACAAATTTGTCCTCGCCTTTTAGCTTTAATAAGGAGGAGAACACTTTTGTTTTCCTTGCACAGTTGGAGATGAATCGCCTTAAAAAGTTAATTTGCCCTAAAAACCTCTGCAACTCTTTTTTATTTTGGGGTGGCATAGCTTCGGTGATTGCCTGAGACTTATTGGTGTCGATCTCAATTCCCCGTTGGTGCACTAGAAACCCTAGGAAATTTCCTGCGCACACCCCGAAAGCACATTTGGCAGGGTTCATTCTTAGTTTGAACTTTCTCATTCGTTCGAAGGCCGTTGCTAAATGGCCAAAATGTTTGTCCATTGTCACGGATTTAGCCACTATATCATCCACATAGACTTCTACGAATTCACCAATCATGTCATGAAAGATCAGGTTCATGGCCCGCTGATAAGTGGCACCAGCATTTTCAGGCCGAATGGCATGACCGCCCATTCATAACACCCTATAGAGCCTGGGCATCGGAAGGCCGTCTTATGTACATCATCTTCGGCGAGGTAAATCTGGGGAATGAGCACGATAGGTGCATAACTTACGTCAGCAAGGAATTGGAGCCCCAGGTACGTGAAAAGTTAGTTGCAAAGATACAAAGATTGTTTTGCATGGGATTACTATGAGATGCCTGGCTTAGATAGGACGTTGGTAGAGCATAGGCTGCCAATCATGCCAAGTCATAGGCCTCACAGGCAGCCTCCCCGGAGATTTGCGCCTAATGTCATGCCTGATATTAAGAAAGAAGTTGAACGACTGTTAGAGGCAAAATTCATTAGGACGACCAGATATGTGGAATGGTTGTCAAATATTGTCCTAGTTAGGAAAAAGAATGGAAAGATAAGGATTTTTATAGATTTCAGAAATTTAAACCTGGCAACGCCAAAGGATCAATACCCAATTCTTCCACTGTGGTCGCCAAAAACTGTTTGAGCAATTTTTATGCGTGAAGAAAGAAGAACGTGTAAGGTTCAAACCTCCTTAGACAATGTCCCAGCAAATGGGTGTTTGATTAAGTGAATAAGCCTCCAAGGGGCGCAAGCACACAAGTTACAGTCCTAAGATTACAATCTAAGAAATGAAAAATAAAAATATGCTCATTTGAGTCTTCATTTGATCGGGGCTTTTCTCTTGGCATAGATAAGCTTTTATAGTGAAGTTTGTCAACCGTTTTAGGCGATTCCAGTATCTCCCTGCAGTTGCTGGATCATGCCTGTAACCGCTGAGCTGTGCGTCCCAACTGCTTGGTTGTGGAGGAAAACTGTCCAACTGCCATGATCGTGGGAGTAACCGTATCATGGGTTTTCGTCCTAAATGTAACCGCATCATGGGCTTTCGTCCTAACCGCTGGTCCGATCGCCCCACGCTCTTTGTCGCCCTTTGGTCCATCGCCCTTTCTCCCTTCGCTCTTTCTTTAGTCTCAGGGCGATTTCGTTCTACGGTGGAGATTTTCGTCTGTTAACAATTATAATTATATTTTTTGAGTTAGAATTGAAAATGAAATATTAATTGAACATATTGCGTAATTACATACTAACGTAATTGTATGTGATGTTGTTGAATCCCAAACGACAATATTCTCATACATTTAAATGAGGAAAATGAGCAGAATAAAAACTATAAAGAATTATTGAAATTAATATAAAAAAGAGAATTTAAAACACCAACAATTTAGAAATTATTGAAAATAAATAATAACGAATTTATAAAAGTGATGGTATTAGATCAAAGTCAAATATTAATTTTTTAAAAAATTATTATAAATACAATGCTAATTTTATAAATACATTAGAATACGTTATTATAAAAAAAATTAAAAAAAAAACAGAAATGTTTTGAAATTTTGGATGGGCTATATAGCCCACCATTGTCCACACTTTGCCTCGTCCTTGCTTAAAACCTTATTAGTAAAAAGGAAATAAGTTAAGAGGTACGAGTTTTCTATAACAATGATGGGAAATATAAAGTTTTTTTTTTTTTTTTTTAAATAAAAAATAAAAAATAAAACTGTTGACGGCTGATTTTGGTCTCAGAGGCAATAAGGGTTTTTTACTCCCGAGACAATCCTCCCTCAATAGTGAATTTGTTTGGTTATGGGGGACCAAAAACAAACTTAGCAGAAGATAGATAATGCGCCAATCAACAAGGAGATTTAACGTGGTTCGGTGGATTTGGATCCAACCTACGTCCACGGACACAAACAGAACGATACTTTTATTATTGAGATATGCTTCTCTGATATCTCTTGTGTTTACAAGTGTGATCCTAATGATCTTGATATTGACTCTGATATTCCTCCTCAACTCTCAACTTTCAACTTGTTCTCCACCCTTTTTTTTTATGCACACTCTTCCCTTCTATTTATAATAGTGAAGAAATCAGATTCCTTCTCCTACAAGAATTTCCTAGTTGAAACTATTCCATTTTCCCATAAGGATTCCTAATCAAAACTACCTTTACTTTCTTTATCCTACTAGGACTCTGACTCACCATTTTTCCCAATGAAAATAGGATAACTTGTCGTCTTATCCGCAAGAATAGGGTGTCATCTTCCGGAGCACGCCTCGCCATATGCTCGGTTTTCATGAGGTCGGTCATAATGGTCATTTGAGCTGAGAATGCTATTGTCGATCTGATAATGCCCGGTCATCCGATCTTATGTGGTCGGGTTACAGATCATAAGTGCTCGGCCCCTAACTCATGTGGTCGGGTCGGCATTAATGATTTCGACCGAGAAGGGAATTACCCTTTTTACCCCTGCCGTACTCCTTAAATAACATAGGTCCTGAAAACACCATCAACATCTGTCCCCTAGTTCTCGGTAACAACGAGTTTGCGAGTTGATGCCGAGAACTATAAAAAAAGATGGTGTGCTGATCGCCTTGCTGGTGGTCGTTCCAGAAATCACAGAGAAATTGCCTTCGCCATCAACTAAGTCTTCTGTTTCTATCTTCATATCCTCGGTTATTAGAGATGCTGACCCTATTCAGAACGATTCTCCACCTCAAAGAAAATTGCTTACTTGGGTCGTTCCATCAGGAGATGAAGTTACTCTTGTTGTCCAAACTAAAAATGATTCCTCCTCTGTAATATATGTACCAGAGATTTAGAGGTCCTGACCCCTGACTGATCCAATCTCGATTGTGAGGAGAAAATTTTGCCTCTGAGCTAACGATGATGTGCTCGGTGGCATGTGATCCTGTCTCGAGCTGTGAGAGATGCTCGGGCCTGGGGGAATGTTATGTCTCCAGTCCCAAGGACTGACTCGGTGGGACGCAACCCGACCCCGAGCTGAGAAAGGCACTTGGACCTGGGGGAATGTTACGTCTCCAGTCCGAAGGGCTGATTCGGTGGGACGTAACCCGACCCCGAATGAAGAGAGGCACTTGGACCTGAGGGAATGTTACGTCCCCAGTCCGAAGGGCTGACTCGGTGGGACGTACCCCGACCCCGAGCTGAGAAAGTAAATTGGACCTGGGGGAATGTTACATCCCCAGTCCGAAGGGCTGACTCGGTGGGATGTACCCCGACCCCGAGCTGAGAAAGGCACTTGGACCTGGGGGAATGTTACGTCCCCAGTCCGAAGGGCTGACTCGGTGGGACGTACCCCGACCCCGAGCTGAGAAAGGCACTTGGACCTGGGGGAATGTTACGTCCCCAGTCCGAAGGGCTGACTCGGTGGGACGTACCCCGACCCCGAGCTGAGAGAGACAAAGTGGCCTCGGCGGAACGAAATCCAGCCCCGAGCCGATTAATCAAGTGGCCTCGGCGGAACGAATCCATCCCTAGCCGATTAATCAAGTGGCCTCAGCGGAACGAATCCAGCCCCGAGCCGATTAATCAAATGGCCTCGGCGGAACGAATCCAGCCCCAAGCCGATTAATCACGTGGCCTCGGCGGAACGAATCCTGCTCCGAGCCGATTAATCAGGTGGCCTCGGTGGAACGAATCCAGCCCCGAGTCGATTAATCAAGTGGCCTCGGCAGAACGAATCCAGCCCCGAGCCGATTAATCAAGTGGGACTTATTCAGAAGGGAAGTGAATCAACCTTTTGAAACCCTACCGAATCTGGCAAGGGCGTCCCCTTACCAGACCAGTGAAAAACAAAAAACAAATCTCTGGAAAATAAGATTAAAAGGCGGGGGCGACTTATCGCTTATCCCAAAACAAAACGTTTCTCAAGTATAAACAACAACACAGATGCCTCAAAACATCGTCCTGTCCGAGGTCTCCAAAACACAATTCTGAATCTTTCAATTCAGTGTCCCGGCGAACCAGGATTTGGATCAGAGAGCGTTTAAAATGGTAAGGGTACATCCTCTATACGTCGGGTCACTGTGGAGCCTGTGTATTGTACGAGGGCTCCTCCTTACCACGCTGGAGTAGGCACACGCTACAGGGGCACAACGCATCCCCGTGCTGCGCCTCTCTTGGATCCAAATGATGAATGGATCAAAGAGTGTTCGGGATACTAAGGGTATATTCCTCCTTAGGTCCGGCATCACTGGAGCTAGCAATCGTCACGGGGGCATCATCATCCCCCGTGCTATGCTTTCCCACGGATCCATTACATCGGGTAAGTGAGGATCAAAAGAGTGCTCGGCACATTAAGGGCATGTTCCTCCTTATGTTCGGTAACACTGGAGTAAGCAATCGCCATGGGGGTATCATCCCTCCCTGTGCTATGCTTCTCACGGATCCTATGCATCGAGTATGTCCCTGAGGACCTCGAGCCAAGAGAGATACTTGGTTCTGAGGGAATGTCCCGTCCCCAGACCAATGGGCATGACTCGGTGGGACGTAACCCGACCCCGAGCTGAAAGAGGTACTTGGCTCTGGGGGAATGTCCCGTCCCCAGACCAATGTGCATGACTCGGTGGGACGTAACCCGACCCCGAGCCGAATAATCAAGCGGCCTCGGTGGAATGAAATCCAGCCCCGAGCCGAATAACCAAGCGGCCTCGGTGGAACAAAATTCATCCCCGAGCCGAATAACCAAGCGGCCTCGGCGGAATGAAATCCAGCCCCGAGCCGAATAACCAAGCGGTCTCGGCGGAACGAAATCCTGCCCCGAGCTGAAACAAACATCGATCTCGGCGGTACAAGAGCAGACCCGAGCCGGAAAGAAACATCGGTCTCGGCGGTACAAGAGCAGACCCGAGCCGGAAAGAAACATCGGTCTCAGCGGTACAAGAGCAGACCCGAGCCGGAAGGAAACATCGGTCTCGGCGGTACAAGAGCAGTCCCGAGCCGGAAGGAAACATCGGTCTCGGTGGTACAAGAGCAGACCCGAGCCGGAAGGAAACATCGGTCTCGGCGGTACAAGAGCAGACCCGAGCCGTAAAGAAACATCGGTCTCGGCGGTACAAGAGCAGACCCAAGCCGGAAGGAAACATCGATCTCGGCGGTACAAGAGCAGACCCGAGCCGGAAAGAAATATCGGTCTCGGCGGTACAAGAACAGACCCGAGCCGGAAAGAAACATCGGTCTCGGCGGTACAAGAGCAGACCCGAGCCGTAAAACATATATCAACAAAACGGACTCGGCGGTACAAGAGCAGACCCGAGTCATAAAACAAATATCAAAACTATTTTGTGGGCCACAACAAACAAGCATAAATAAATGTCAGCCTAAGACAGAAGAGGTCTTACTCACATTTTTGGGATTCGTTGTCTTTCTTGCAACTCTACAAGGGTCACTACAAGTAAGGCTCTTCTTAATACATCCTCTCTATATCTCAGCATTCCATGCATCCGACCAGATGACTTCCGCTATCAACTTTGGTCGACCTCAAAAACCGAATGGTCTGTGTACACACTGAGATAGCCTTCTTTCACCAAGTCTTCCACCTGCTCCCGCAGGTCTCTGCACCCATTCGTGGCATGTCCCCTTACGTTATGGTAGATACAGTAAGCCCTACTATTTCCCTCCTCAATCGGGAACCTCCTCAAATTAGGCTCGGCCAACAGACCTTTATCCTGGATTTTCCGAACTATCTGGGCCATAGGTTTGTTCAGGGGGGTGTATACTGTCCTCCCCTCTTCTTCTTCCCACGTATCCTCTATTTGTAAATCTTTTTCTACCACTACAGACCTCATCCCATAGGGACCCTTCCTCCTCGGTTTATCGTCATCACTCACATCGGCGACCCTTTTTCCTTCCGCTATTTCGCCTCTCCTCCGACTGGCTCCGACTTCAAGCTTCTCATTATTCGTTTCTTCCATCCTTTCAGTCTGTTCATCATGGATTTCAACTTTTGATTTTCCTCCCTATCTTTCCTCATATATTCCTATATTTTCTCCATCCATTCTGTTGTTGAACTCCCCGACGACTGACGATTTCCACCTTCTGCTATCGTCTTAATACGCGAGCTGCTTTTTGTTGGAGATCCCCACAGACGGCGCCAACTGTTGACGGCTGATTTTGGTCTCAGGGGCAATAAGGGTTTTTTACTCCCGAGACAATCCTCCCTCAATAGTGAATTTGTTTGGTTATGGGGGACCAAAGCAAACTTAGCAGAAGATAGATAATGCGCCAATCAACAAGGAGATTTAACGTGGTTCGGTGGATTTGGATCCAACCTACGTCCACGGACACAAACAGAACGATACTTTTATTATTGAGATATGCTTCTCTGATATCTCTTGTGTTTACAAGTGTGATCCTAATGATCTTGATATTGACTCTGATATTCCTCCTCAACTCTCAACTTTCAACTTGTTCTCCACCCCATTTTTTTATGCACACTCTTCCCTTCTATTTATAATAGTGAAGAAATCAGATTCCTTCTCCTACAAGAATTTCCTAGTTGAAACTATTCCATTTTCCCATAAGGATTCCTAATCAAAACTACCTTTACTTTCTTTATCCTACTAGGACTCTGACTCACCAGTTTTCCCCATGAAAATAGGATAACTTGTCGTCTTATCCGCAAGAATAGGGTGTCATCTTCCGGAGCACGCCTCACCATATGCTCGGTTTTCATGAGGTCGGTCATAATGGTCATTTGAGCTGAGAATGCTGTTGTCGATCTGATAATGCCCGGTCATCCGATCTTATGTGGTCGGGTTATAGATCATAAGTGCTCGGCCCCTAACTCATGTGGTCGGGTCGGCATTAATGATTTCGACCGAGAAGGGAATTATCCTTTTTACCCCTGCCGTACTCCTTAAATAACATAGGTCCTGAAAACACCATCAACAAAAACAATTGTCAATAAGATAATATTGCCCATATATAGTCTCATTTAATCATATACTCCCTTGTTAATTACGAACAAATATCTATAATTGTAATAAAAGAGGAGGAAGGACGAGAATGACATTTCACATATAATTTAATTTTTAAGTGGTTTTATTGAACTTTTCTGTCGGCTGTTTGTTTATGAAATGAAATTGACCAAAGCTTTTGTAAGTTTGTGAGAAAGATAAGATCTAGCATGCTTCATTGAGAATTCGAGGCTTAAAAGTTAGTGGACTGTTGAAAATTTGTTACACTAGGTATAATGCCTAAAAAGGATCCGTTTAAATTATAAGTGTCAGAATATCACAAATTTTAATGACGATTCTCCATCTCAAATTTCAATCAAAATTCAATAGATAAAAAATTATCTCAATTTAAATATCAATATAAAATTCAAGTTTATCCCGAATATATGGTCAGAATGAGACCAAAATTAGTTGTTGATGGTGATTTTCAATCCCGATGAACTCTGAAGTCTAAAGATGGGTACAATGGGTTTTTGACACATAACAGATGAAAGTCCAAGATCTTCGTGAGGATGAGAAGTCAGCCAGAGGATCAGAGCCCGAGCTGCAGATTAAGACCGACCCGATGAGAAGGATCAGATTCGGTAATATTCATGGAGATGAAGACGGACCTGAGGTAGTCAGGAGATATTTTTTGTGTAACGACCGATAACCTTTTTGACCAATAGATTTTGACTACCGTTTCATTTTGAGATGAATACTCATGATATGAATTATGTTGGACATGTACACACTCATGAGGTGATCCTGAGGGATAATCGATACTCTTCGAAGTACCGATACCGAATCGTATGATGCTTCGCTACCGGACAATCTATAGTTTTTGGTCCGTAACTTTCTCATACGAACTCCGATTTCTATGAATTTTATATCGTCGGAAATCTGAGATCGAGCCTACAACTTCCACATTGAATATTTTTCCAAAATCGGACCAGATATAGGTCAAAAATGCAAGTCAAAATTTGGATAAATAGTGAGTTCGGGTCTAAGTGGAAAAATCTCAAACTTTCCACACACTTCCACACTTTTTCTACACTTATCCAAATATAAAATAAGCCCTAGTATATAAAGGGCCCACTATTCACAAATCTCAAATTTTGGAAACAAAAAGGAAATGAAAGAACGTGAAGAAGAACAGAGGACAGAAGAAGAAGAAGAAAGGAAAGAAGAAGAAGAAGAAGAAAAGAAAAGAAGAAGAAGATGAAGAAAAGAAATATAGGAGAGCTTGGCAATCTTAAGAGGCTTGTAGGGTGAAAGAATCAAGCAAGGAAAGAGGTAAGAAATCCATAACCCAAATCATGGAATGACAAGTTTTGAAAAGTTAATGCTTGTTTAGTGTTAGGGAGCTTAGTTGTGATAATGATAGTGTGATTTTGACTTTAAAACCATAGAAACATTGATAAATCCCAACTTGTGGGTTTTGGGTATAACTTGATAAAGTGTGTAAGATAGATTAGAAGTTGAATTATTGATAAATTGGAGGATTGTTGTATGTTAAATAGAGTGTAAGATGATGTATGGTATATTGGTTTTTAGTATGGAAGCATTGATATGGAGTAGAGTTGGATGATTTGAGCTTTGGATGAATTTGGAGAAGAAAAACACAATCCTGGAAACCCAGGTCGCGTCGCAACGCCAAAGAAAGAGGAAAATTACGACAGGATTCTGGACGCTGCGCGTCGTGACGCGAGGCACATAATTTCTCAGAATCTATTTTAAACTCCCCAGTTCTGCCCTAGCGTGTTAGAGACCACCCTTAGGGTCTCGTATCAGTTTGTACACATATCCTATATAAAATTATGATCATCATAAGCCTCGTGTATATAATATACGAATGAATCTTTAAGTATTGTGAAGTATCGAGGATTATTTTACTACGTTGATGCTAATTAAGTTCCCGATCATAGGTTATCCACAGAAACCGCATTCTCCTTCGACAAGGGATCCGGCGCCAGCCAGATTCCAAATCAGTGAGTGGACACTTTCTCTTTTACTTGTTTTTCATTTCGCATTTTCATATCAGACTTACTTTTTCTGCAATTAGGGCGTTAGCTAAGTTTGTTTCCATATCATTTATGATTTAACATGTTTTGAGAAATATTTTAGAAAAAGAGAAGTTTTCAGTATGATTTTATGTTTTTCGGGGCATGAGGGAAAAACTCACCCCAGTATATAACTTGCCAGATATGGAATTGATGGACAAAGGACATGTGCACATGTAGAGGACTGAGAGGACGGCGATACGTAACGCCCTCAGATCCTAGATCAGGGCTAGGGGGACGGTGATATGTAACGCCTCTAGACCCTAGTTTCAGAGCTTGGGTGATATCATAGATCCACACCCCCAGTTCTAGTTTATGGCTTGGGGGATGGCGATACGTAACGCTCCAAGACCACCAGTTTCAGAGACAGTAGTGGCATGCTTTAGGGGACGACGATACGTAACGCCCCAAAGTCGTGGATTTGCACTACTGGCTACAGTTAGGCGTATGAGGGGACGGCGATATGTAGGGATGGCAAAATCCGGATCCGGGTCTGGATCCGGAAGAGGATGTGTTACCCCGGGTCTGGTTCCGGACCCGGGTAAATATTCCCGGGTCCGGACCCGGGTCTACCCGGGAACCCGGATTTCTTTTTTTTTTTTAATTTTTTTAATTTTTTTTAAATTTTAATTGTATTATTTTATATTTATATTTATATTTTGTCAATTTTATTAGTTTATTTCAATTCTTTTAATTTTTTATATATCATATTATTTATATATATATATATATAATATTTTATATTTTTTATTATAATCTAATTTATTTTTTTATTTTTTTTCCAGACCCGGGTCTACCCGGTCCGGACCCGCGTGATCCCGGGTCCAGACCCGGAATCACCCGGTCTTAATATTAAAGACCCGGTCCAGATTTTTTGATACCGGACCCGGGTCGTCTGGGTCCATGCGGACCCGGGCCGGGTCCGGGTATTGTTGCCATCTCTAGCGATACGTAATGCCCTCATACGTCAAGGTTTTTCAGATACAGATTCGTACTCAGACATTGGATTTTCAGAAAAACAGTTTTCAGAAAAGCAGTTTTCAGAAAAGCAGTTTTCAGAAAAGTAGTTTTCAGAAAAGTAGCTCTTAGAAAGCAGGTTTTAGAAAGATAAGTTTTACTGAGAAGTTTCAAGCAAAGTTTTCAGAAAGAAAGTTTTCCTATAAGTTTTTCATTGAAAATCTTGGTTTTAGAACCAAATATTTTTATTACAGTATTTCAATTTTTAGTCCACTCACTTAGATCGTATAACGGTCTAAACCCCCACTCCCAATTTTCTTTTCTTGCAGGTATTCTCGGAGGAAGAGCTCATGAGGACGGATACTGATGCAATTACTAGGGATGAAGTCCACCAGTCGAGTCAGAAATAGATTAAGAGTCCAGTCTGAGTCAAGTAAAAGTCTTGTACTAGTATTTGAGATATGTGTTTTATGTATAAAGTTATTAAAGTTAAGTGGTATGCCAAGTTGTAAGATTGGGCCACGGTCCTATATATATATATATATATATGATATATATATTTACCTAAAGTAAGAATCGTATAGTTGTATGGTAGATCAGAGTCAGAGGCTTATGGGGTTAGTGCGGTCTATCCTCTGCCGGTGACATCTCCCAGATCGGGGATGTTACATTTTGTGCTTATAGCAAGTGGATTAAGATTTGGTGTAAGCCAACTGAGGCACAGTCACATACACCTGATGAAGCTTTATCAGAAACAAAGAAACATATGAAGGTGATCATTAGAAGATGCAAGCTAGAAGAAAATCATAGCAGTACAGACTTTCATCAAGAGAAGCTATTTCTCAATATTTCTACATTCTCATAACTAAAGCGGCCAATGAGCTTAATGTTGGGTTGACCCCCATTTTTGAAGAGAAGGTGAGGAAAGTAAAGGCATCTCTACCGACCCGCGTGGTAAAAGGAGTAAGGAGGAGCGTCCCTGTTTTGGTACACCGACCCGGGGATATAGGCAGAGATTGTAGCACTATGCTCACGTACGGACGATATAAGCCCTAAACAGAAGTTTGAGCCTCCCAAGGGCTGATGAGATATGAGTAGGCCAGCGGTTGATAGGATGGAAGAATGCCTCAGGCTTATACACTGACACACGAAACCGTATGAGTGGTTGGAATACATGTTGGCACACAGGCGGAGTGTGTAACAGTTACCAAAATAGGGTGAATTAATGAGGTTTAGATGGTAGGGAGTGATTGTGTCAGATGGCAGAGCTACTATTTGTAGAGTGATTTGGGAAATGAGCCTAGGCAATGATAACAGGGTAACGTGGCTTACATCGCGAGTTTGTGTAATAGCGAATCTGGACGTTCTATATACAGAGGTTGAAGACTCCGATGGGGAGGGTCTTCTCATTTTTTGGTTCAAAAAACTCTCTGGCTGTCTAATTATTTTCTAGCACTTTGTAGTGTTTACTCAACTTGTAAAAGAGAGAAAACGCTTAGTGTAAGTGAGAGATAAGGAGGTCGGTTTGACCCGAGGTGGTAATAAAGATTCTTTCTTATTTGTTCCTGATGAATACTAAAAAGTGCATATTTATTAGACGATAAGTTAATAATTTTACACTTATAGTTTCACTAATCCCCTTAAATTGACACATTTGTGAAATAATATTTTAAAATTATGCTTTGAGTGCTTTTACTGTGTTATTTTATGTTTTTGTCAGGAAAAATACTACTCGGAAGCTTGACAGGACAAATCAGACGTGAAAAAAAAATAATATTACAAAAAAATAGAAATTCTGCAAGCATATCGTAAATTCTGCAAGCACGTTGTGACACGTGGAACCTTTGCGTCGTGACACGTGTCCTACAACGTGGCTTCGCCATTCTCTGACACGTGTCCCCAACATGGCTTCACCATTCTCTGACACGTGTCCCCAACGTGGCTTCACCATTCTCTGACACGTGTCCACAATATGCATTCACTGGTCTGGGTGGCCAAGTTGCCTATAAATAGGAGTGTCCGGTATTAGAAATTTTCATACTTTCTTTCCTGATTCCTCTGTAAATCTTAGAGAGAGTCTTGTTTGTTTATTTACTTCAAGCTTTTTGTAATGTCTTTTTCTTTCAATAATAAAAGTACGAGTATGTTTTATTACAAAATGAATAGCTAATTTATTTTATGTTGGGGTAAGGGTGAAGCTTTTATGATGGAAACATAGATTAAACTCGCTTATATTATAATAAATAAATTGAAATCTAATGATGAAAACTTGATTTAAATCTAGATTAATTATTGACAATCTTTCTACCGCCTTTATGGCTGGTTTTATCTGTCTACCGCCTTTATGGCTGGTTTTATCTTTCTACCGCCTTTATGGTTGGTTTTATCTTTCTACCACATTTATGGATGATTTTATCTGTCTACCGCCTTTACGGCTGGTTTTATCCTTCCACCACCTATATGGCTGGTTTTATACGATTTTGGCATAATTAAGTACCTTGGTAGGACTTGTTATAGACAAACGGTATCACTGCCCTTATGGCTGGTTTTCTGTTTTTGGCATACTTAGTACCTTAGTAGGACTAATTAACGACATAAATGATTACCGCCTTTATGGCTGGTTCTTTATATTGGCATAATTAATTCCTGTAATAAATTAAGTGGGTAACAAAGGTAATTTATAAATTATAATAAAGCGAGATTTCTAAATGTTTAAAAGACTAAAAGTGGATCCCCTAACTCCAGCATTTCCTTCTATTATTGTATTCCAACCTAAAATCCTCAAACTACTTCAACAAAGCAAACTTTTCATTTCCGCACTGTTCATTATTCTATTTTGCTAAATCTCTTCTCTGTAGATCGACCCCGGACTCACCGGGTTATTTTATTACTTCGACACTCTTATACTTGGGAGTAAAAGACCATTTTTCGAGCATGTCAAGTTTTTGGTGCCGTTGCCGGGGAAGTATTATTTAGTAGATAGAATATTTATTAATTTCTTCTTTCTCTACTTTTCTTTTCTTTATTTTTATTTCATATTTTATTTTTATTTAAATTATGGATCTTATCTTCCTCTTCTTTTCTTTTATTTATGTAGATCCAAACTGTCATGATTAATCCTTGATGAACCATGAACCCAGAAATCCCACATATAGACAGACTTTGTTTTTAATTTTTATTGGTTACAGGAAACAGAAAAATCAACTTAAAAGGTGCTTGCTGTTCATTAAACAATTTTTCGAACCATCCCCGTATAGAGATGCTCTCATAAAGCTTCACGAAAACATAATTCAAGACATTGAGAAAAATGAATGAGAAATTCAATTGAGATCGGAATTGACGAGGGTTAGAGGACGTTTTTAGATCTAAATTACTGCATATGTATTTCCTTTATCTGTTCTTTCACTTTGTCAGTTAATTTCTTTCTTTTATTTATTTTTACAGTTTCATATTTTTGCATTTAGCTTGTCTATAAAGTTGCATGAAACACTGATCTCGAACGTGTAGTGGTAGATTAAAAAGAGAGCCTTCATCAACTTCATTGTTTGTAAGAATGGCTGAAAACCAAATTGAAAATCCACATGCCTGAGTTGAAAATCTAGTTAATTAGAAAGAAAATGAGTCTCAGCATGTAGATCCTAATCACCCTAGGATACTCAGACAATTCATGAACCCCACTAGGTTCATCATCTTGCATTGTTTTTCCGCCATCTTGCATTGTTTTTCCACCAGAAGCAGCACGCTTCAATTTTAAATCAAGTGTCATCAATCTTTTACCTACATTCCATGGTCTAGAATCAGAAAACCCTTATCAGCACCTAAGAGAGTTCGAAGAATTATGTAACACTTGCATAGACCAAAATTGTAGCATGAATATAATTCGGTTAAAGTTTTTTCCCTTTTCTTTAAAGGATAAAGATAAAATTTGGCTACAAAACCTTAGGTCAGGATCTTTTAGAACATGGGATGATTTACAAGAGCAGTTTATTAAAAAGTTCTTTCCCCATAATATGACAAATTCCTTTAAGAGAAGAATCACAACATTCACACAAGTGTCGGGGAAACACTTTACCAATGTTGGGAGAGGTATAAAGAGATGTTAAATATTTGTCCACATCACGGATTTGAAACATGGAGGTTAGTTGCCTAATTCTACGAGGGTTTTGTAGGGGTTTTTAGGGGCTAAATCCGGTAACGCAGCGGAAGCGGTGGAAAATCGTATTTTCCGATTTCAAAACTTTTTCTCGGATTAATTAAATAAACATATTTATTTAATATCCAATATTCAAATTATGAAATAAAATTCAATAAATCATATTTAGGTGAATTTACCAAATTACCCTTACTTTGGTATTTTGTCCATTTTAGTCCGAAATTGATCTAATCAATTTTGAATGATTCTAAATCATTTCTAAGATGAACTTAGCATGTTCAAAACATAAAAAACACCAAAAGCAACCAAATCCCCAAATTTTATCATCCTTGGCCGAATGCTCCCAATGGTGGGCATTTTGTGCCTTTTGTCATTTCATGTTTTCAAAACACATCCAAATGTAATCCAATCAACATGAAACTTTATATGCATCATATACACATCCAAATACACAACATATATGAAAAGCCCCAAATTTGGAATTGGTCATGAACCCTAATTTTTCAATTTCATCAAATTGGACAAATTTGACCAAATTGGTTAAATACAACACTTCAATCATCTTTCTTCCATCCAATCAAAGTCTCAACACAATGAAACAACTCAAGATCAAATCTAGGTCATCTAAGAGTGGGTCAACAACTCTAGATTAGCAACATGGTTTCCAAAACCTTAAAAGAAAGCTTATAACTACAATAGTCACAACCTTCCTTCATCATACATGCTCAACACTTCATCAAAACTTCCATCAACAAAAAAAACAAGGAATAAAGAAAGAAATAACCTAAGAACATCATATGTTAAAGCCTAGATCCTAAGGAACATTTTCCTTTCTAATAGCAAGTTGGAAAAACTCACTAAAATCCAATCTCTTTGATTTCTTCTTTCTTTCTCACAAGCTTCCTTTGCTTCCATTAATGGAGTTTTTCTTTAAAGTGTATTAGGTTAAGATGAAATGAAATGAAAAACAATATATACTTGTATCAAAATGGCCTTGGCCGAAATTCACTAAAGGAAATACAAGTTTTGTAATTTCAATTTCATTTCACTTTACATTTAATCAACTTGATAAAATATCTTAATAACACTTTATAGATATTTATATTAAGTCAACAAATGCAACTAAGAAGAATATAACTCTTATATTTAAGTGTTATGGCCGAAATTAATGAAAAATAAAGGAAAAATATATTTTCATTTTCAAACAATTTTGAACAAATATCTTAAGAAGTCAAAATCAAATTGACAACCTTTTCCTTTAATGTATAAGTCAACAATTGCAACTTATAATCATTTCCTAACTTTATCATTTGGTGATATATTTATATTTTAATTATATTAATCATTTAACAATTAAATAATTAAATAATTAATTAAATACAAATATATCAAATATATGTATTATATTTACTTTAAATATCTCAAATACATATATTGATGATATATGTCAAATACCTTTATTTGACTATTTATTAATGTGTATTTAATAATATCATATATTAAAAACAAACACACATTAATTAGGAAATGACGGTTCGGCCCGTTCGCATGTATTTTTCGTTTAACGATTAAAAGATTTATAAATAATCATCATTATTCATAAATGTTGCTCTAGTGCTCTACGAGTATGTTTCATTATTGAGACTCTCTAGATTCAGGTATATCCGTCATGAAATCCAATTTCATGTCCATAATCTATCCACCCGTAGATTATGACGATCACGGATAAACTAGCTGAATCATATAGGTCGAGGTCATTGCATACGTATAATCCCTCCGTCACAGGTATCCGGATAATCCCAGAGATATAGATGTAAACGTCAAATCTCTATAGGTATTATCTCGTCGACGTATCTATTAGCAATCTCTAAATAACACTCGGAACTTACTTCCGATGTATACTGTGGCCACAGATTTAACAGACTGCTAATAATATATGGACTACCTATGCTCTGTACACAGAACTGACAGATCCTATCTTGACACACACATGATATCCTGAGGATCGATCCACACCCAACGAACAGGCGGAGGTCTGATCTAAATAGATCGGTGACGTGACTGCCATCTAAGTGTGGAGGATGTCTCATACATCCACAGTGGTGTCTCAAGTCAAAGGACCACTATGCTACTCAACCCGAGAAGATTCTTATTGACGTTGGCGTACCATCCATTAAGAATCTTCGGTGAGCCGTTCAGTGTTTATCCACTATAAACACCTACACGTCTATACGAGTCTCCATAGACTCATGGTTCATTGGGATAAACCATCGGACCAAGTCTCGATATACGACATGTACTGGTCTCAACGGATTTGACTAACCGACCCGTGTTAGCAAATCTTGACCAGGAACTTTGTTTGATAATATACATATAGCAGTGACACTTCCCAATGTCAATTACAAATTAACTTTGTAACTGTGTACTGCATTATATATTATCGGGCCTTTGTCTAATATATACATATCACTAAACCACATTTAGTTTCAATCTAATCGTAATCAGATCGAATACGTATATAAGAACAAGAGGTGAAACCATAAATAAGTAATATTATGGAATAAGGGGATGTTCGTATTCATGAATCAGACATAAATACGGTCCGGATTGGCGCTCTGAGCACCAACCCCAACAGGTTTAACACCCCAAGGTAGACAAGTAGTGGAGATGATGTGTAATGGTGAGTTTAGGGACAAAGATCCCGAAGATGCACTAGATTACCTAGAGCATATAGCAGAGAATACACAATAATGAGATACAATTGGTACATATGAGTCATCTGTTAAACCACAGCCATCTGGTAGAGGTATGTTTAACCTTAGGGAAGACCATGACCTTGCTGCCAAGTATGCATTTTTGTCTAAAAAAATTGAGGCTTTAGAAACAGGGAAGATAATGTTGGACAATTATGACCCATAGCGTCACTATTTGTACAGATCATGGTGTTGTTGTACAAATTAACTATGTGACAAAGGAAATTGCTCTTTTATCATTTGTGATTAGATCACCAAGATGTATAAATGATGAAAGGTCCATATGATTAGTTCATGGATTGAGATGATATGAGACAGTATCAATCCACGAAGGTTTAATCATTAAATATCCCGAGTCAGAGTATTATCGAGATTGGACATCGATAATGCGAAAAACACTAGTATTACACTTATGCGCATTGTGAGGGCATAACATCATAGTTCTCATATATTTGGGTATAGGATACTCATGCAAGTGTAATAGGAGGTTGTGTTTTACCGATGGTAGCTTCGCTCTGGATAGACCCCTCGGAATCCATTGGTAGTATGACTATGTGTCTATGGAGGTCCGAATCAGAGTAGGTGTATTTGGTCTTAACCTGAGACTTGCACCACTAATACTTGCGACAATCAATATACTTTGGTTTTGGTCGTCCAGGGCTTTAACAGGTTCTGTGTACGCCTCTGCTGGGTATATTGAGAATCGTAGTATGTTGGGTGTGATGTCAAGACGGAAGTATCACTCCAGTCATAGTGGAGATGATGATCACGTAGGATACAAAACTGGCTCTCTTATATGCTGCAGCTATCGGGATATTATGACTAGGTCATGTTTATCTGATTATAGAGACTAGTTACCAGAGATCCGATATGTGCTTCGTACGAGGCAGACACAATTCCAGCCCCAGGCCTAGCATGTGACATCCGATACTGGATCATAATACGCAATACTACGTATACTATGCTTGATATAGATCACATATTCTTGTAAGGATATTTCTGGAGAATTGGGTAGGCATGGCGCTTTGCTAGAAGCCAACCTTGTCTTGTAAATCGGTACAAATATAGTACTAGGTACGTACGTGTTCGGATAGTCCGACGACCGGATTTACTGACAACATATCCGGGGATTTCATGGGTCACTTCCTGAAGATTCACCGATGACGTATGACTCGCACTTTATTAATCTGAGATTAATTAGTTGAGAGAGAAAATTAATATGGGATTAATTGCGGAAATATTTTATCTGGGATAAAATATTAATTAAAGAGAGAGAACGATTAATTTGGAATTAATCGATAAAATAATATATTCGATATATTATACGAAATTGGATTTCAACGCGGAGTTGAAATTAGATTTCAATTCAGACGAACGAGTTAATTTAGAATTAATTCGTTAGCGACGTGAATAGTGATTTTGCTAGGCATAATTATTTAATTGCGTCGCAACGGAAAATTCGTTAATTTGGAATTAGCGAACCCGAGCCCGGGAGTGTTTGCGAGCCCGCTCGCATTTTGAATCGAGTGGGGCCCACTTGTCACATCAGTTGTCACATCATTTGTCACTTTAGTTGCTTTTGGTGATGGGTTTTTGTAACAATGATGATAGCTTGATTTACACTCAATGTTTGTGTAAGAAATTAAATGAACAAATACCAAATATTTGGTATATCATTTAATTGGTTTTTGAAATCAAATTTTTAACACAACACTTGACTCTCTCTCTCATTCTTCTCCTCTTCTCTCTCGCCCAAAGGGGCTGTTTTTTCCTCTTCTGTTTTCTGTCAAAATGTCGAGAATGGCAAGGAGAAGCTATGTGATTTTTGTGGAAAAAATTACCAAGTGCTAGCACACTTCCGGAGTCTTGCGAAGGTGATAGGGAACTGTACCCGTGAGCATGGAATCACATCACAAGCTTGGAGCTTGGAGACTCATCCATGGCCGAATTTGGAGGACAAAAATTATGCCCACTGCCGTGACCTTCATGGAAAGGGAAAAGAGTTTTTGTTGTTCGTCGCATCGCTCAACCGATCATTGTAAGTATTCCGCAAATTTTTTGTTGTATTCACATATTGTTTCATTGCTTGAATCGATCTCGGTTAGACCGTAGAAACCCAACAATGGTATCAGAGCAAGATTGAGCATGAAACTTGAACTTTTGGTTAAAATTGGGTAAATTGAATTTGAGCATGATTTGATAAAATTCTTTGATTGAGAATGCTTGAATGATGTTTAATTGAAGTTTGATGTGATCAATTTCATGAAAATTGATTTCGAACAATTTTCCCCAAATTGGTGAGGCTTGGCCGAATACTACTAATGCCCTAAATGTCATGGTATTTTTTGATTTTAATCATTGGATGAGTTGGAATCATGTGGGTAATGTTGATTTGTAATTCAATTGGATTGAAAACGAAACCGGATTATAAAACCCCAAAATGCCGTGAGTATTGAAGCATGAAGATGATTGATTTTTGATTAAAATGTGTTGGACATGTTTTGATGAAAATGGGCATAATTAATTGTACAAATTGGTGTTTTGGAAATGTTAATTTGGGTAATTAATTATGGCTTACACTTTGGTAATTAAGTTATAAAATTTGGAATTTTGTAATTTAATTAATTGGGCCTATTTTGGAAATTGGGCTTTAAAAGTTGTAATTGGGCTTTAATGGGCTTGGTTGTACCAAGATGAGTTTAGGCTAAATTGGTTGGATCCAATTGGGCCCAAAACCATTTCCATAAAATCCAAATATGACTTAAATGGACCTTTAATTTTAATTGGGCCTAATGGGCCTAAATTGGTTTCTTGGCAAATAAGGGTGATTCCTTAAATGGGCTTTGGTATTTGGGTTTGACCCATATTGACCAAAAGTCCATGCCTTAAGAAATTAATTAAAAGCCCATTGGACTTTAAATTAAATTGACATTGGATGTTAATCGGGCTTTGAGACCCGTAGCGATTATATTTGGAATCTAAGTCGTAAAGGTACATTAAGAAGTGTATTATTTAATTTGGAATTAAATAAATGAATTAGTATTAAATACAAATTAAATTGGATTTAATGTTGTAGTTTAATTTAATTCAAGAATTCGTACTTTGAGCACTTATTCGCAAAACGAGTCGGACTCGAGCAAAATCAAATCGTTGTTTGAACATTGGATGATCATTAATTATCAGATTAATTAATTGGATTAGATTGATTGATAACATGCTTGTGTGAATACATGGTTGCGATGTATGAATAATGTATATCAGATGTATATTAGATGGGTGGGGCAATTTTGGAAATTATTGTAATAAATTTAGAATTTATTAATTGGACCTGCCTGTCCAGCCTATTACCTCCTTACTCTTTGTATGTCTCTTCTCACCTATTCCCCTCAATGTAAATGAGGTTTCTTTAGAAGTGTTATGTAATCGGGTAGAAGTAATACTTGTGCTAGCGGGAGAGAGGAAATGAGAGATTTGTTCTAGGAACAATGTGTTAATTATCCATCCGCATATCATTATTATATTTATTTATATGCGCCTTATTATGTATTTAGAATGCATGTTTAAGGGTGTATGATGATGAGACCATAACAAAGATAATTAATTGGTTGCCAATTGCACGCGAAAAACCCTCAACATCATATTAAACGTTTTCCCTTCCATTGAGTGATTCTTACTCAAGATCCAAGACTGGCATTTGTTTATTGGCCAAAGTCAAGACCTTTTTCCGTCGAGGATGTGTTTGAATCACGAAAGCTTTGTTCCATATCGGTGTCTTGTCCAAGTTGTGATTTGTTGGCCAAAGTCAAGATCACTTCTTGTCCATCGACATTGATTACGAAGCTTTCCATGGTCAATGGGTTCCGCTTAACTGGGATCACTAAGTTTGTTGTGCCAAAGCCAAGGCTTAGTTGATTCAGAGGAAAAAGGTTAGGCAATATATTGGATATATTGGCATATATAAGATATATGTTTCGGACTTGGATGTCCACCTACTGGATCTAGGAATTGGATGAGATCCAATTGATCTTAGAGATCTACCTAGTTAATTATCATACAATTTGTTGGCCAAAGTCAAGATTGTGTGTTATTTAACGGGATCCTAGCCCACTAGGAAACAAGGTTTCCCGAGTACTCAACAGAGGGTTAGAGGCTCGCCGGAAAATAGTGGGAGGTAAGTATTAAATTTGCAATATTCGTTTAGTTACTTGCCATACGCGCTCATTTCATATTTCGTCAAATAAATATATTAGTTGGACTAATATTTAATCGTTTTTTTAATAAACAGTTGGACTGTATTCAAACTATTTCAATTAATAGTTGATTTTATAATTGGATTATAGTAATCAATATAATTGAATTTAATCTATTAAATTATAGTTGATTATATAGTTGGACTATAGTAATCATTATAATAAATAGTACCTAAAATCGTTGATTAAATAATTGGACTATTAGAATCAAGATAAATTGAAAGATTAATGTTTAAAACATAATCCTGGGTGAAAATGTATTTAAACGACTTTAATTTTCAAATTGGGAATAAAGATTCAGGATAGTCCTGAAAACTGAGAAGTTACTTTATTTGATAAAATAACATCTTAGGCCTAAGCCCGGAGTTAAGAAAATAGTAGAGCATGATCTTTGGAAGATTCATGTGATGATAACTTAAGTGCTTAATCCAATAAGCTTGCCAAATAGACTCCTTAATTTCTTATTCATAACTAAAGATTAGATCCTTATAGTATGATATTGAAATTGAAGGATCTATTTCATAGATCTATTATTAGATCTTAGAAGTTCTAAATTGCAATAGTAAACTCTTGGAGAATTAATGGCTATTCTCAAGGAGACAAAGCCAAAGTTTACAATAAGGCAAGAAGCGCAAGACGCACCTTACTTCGACATTCTAGATGGCCAAGGCTTGGCCAAAGGCTTCTGGAGTGTGGAAAAAGGGGAAAAGGCAAAGTCATTATAATCTTCTGGGAAGACAAAGGACATATCCCAGAATGTCTGCCTAAACTGTGGCAAACGGGGTCACTGGAAGCGTGAATGCCAATGGACAAGGCAGACATGAAGGAAGTGAAGACGGTGCAAGGCTCCGACTTCAAATATGTTTGTCATAAATATGTTCACTACTAGTATTAAAATTGGATTTTAGATACTAAGTGTGGAACATAAATATGTACTGGTGTGCAGAATCTGCTATGAGCAGGATACTGACTTCAGTTGAGATCGATCTACGAATCAGAAACGGGACGACAGTCGCTGTTTTAACCGTAGATACCTAAGTTTAGGAACTACCCTTCGGGTATGTACTTAAATTAGGAAACTGTTATAATGTAACTAGTTTGACTAGAAACATTATCTTTATATATCAGTGTTTAATCCGTTGTGGATGTACCTTTATATTCTAGAACACTAAAATGTTTCATTATATAAAGATGATATTGAGATAAACACATTAGATGTGAATAACAGTATTTATATTTTGAATATAAATAAATCTCAAACATATAACATGACAAACAAATAGCTCAAACTGAGTTAATCAGTTGAAACTTGTTTGTGGCATTGTTGTCTGGGACACAATTAAACAAGACTCGTATATCCACACTTTCGAAGAGTAGGTACTAGGACAAATTTGATTCTATTCGAATAAAGTCTTCGAATCTAGTTTATTAGGCAAAATGCCTATAACGCTTTTACTTGGTAAAAGTACAAGTGCCACCGATCTGTTAGCCCTCGTTCATAGTGACGTAAGTGGGCCAATGTATAGCTAGGCTAGAGGTGGATATGAATATTTCATGACCTTCACGGATGTGGCATCATGTTATGGTTATGTGTTTCCTTTGAAACACGAATCAGAAACTTTTACAGTTTCGACACGAAGTAGACAAACAGATCGGCTAAAGTATTAAACATTATGATTGGACCGTGATGAAAATACTTAAGCAATAAGTTTCTCGTATACTTGAAAGAATATAGTATTCTTTCAATGAGGACTCCTCCCGGAACACGTCATTTTGACGGTGTGTCCGAACGGAGAAACCGAATTTTGTTGGACATGATAAGGTAAATCATGTGTAAATTTGAGCTACCATTTCCTTCAACGGATACGCATAAACAATGCAGAACTTATTTAGAATAAGGTTCCATAAAAATCTGTTTGACAGACTTCATATTAGATATGAACAAGAAAGAAACTGGGTTTTCTCATTTCTGAAGATTTGGGTATGCTAGGCATATGTTTGGATGATACCAAACTAGAACCCAAATCGGATAAGTGCCTAAGTTGTGGTTATCCTAGGGAAACCAAAGTATAATACTTATACATCTCACAAGAGAACAATGTAATTGTTGCTCACCATGCGGTTTTCCTAAGAGGAATACCAATATGCAGTGGTAAGTGGGAGGAATGTAAAACTCGATGAAAATCAGAGTAATACTATTCCAGGCACCGAGTCCTAATGGAACACAAATATTTCGTCAAGGATGAAACTATACCAATAATCTTCGAATACACAAGAACCACGTAAGTCGGAGAGAGTCAGAAGACAACCTGGGAGGTATGGGTTTCTGATCTCACCTCATAAAGATGTCAATCTTATTGAGGAACACGAACTGACTACGTATGAGGAAGTTATACAAGGTATCGACTCCCTATTATGGCAAAGTTCCATGAAATCTGAATTGGATTCCATGTATACCAACCAAGTTTGGATACTAGTTGATGTACCGCAAGACATTGTGCCTATTGGTACTATATAAGTCTTCAAGGAAGACATACATGGAAGGCAACATACCAACGCACTAAGCTAGGCTTGTAGCGAAAAGGTATCGTTATCAACATTGTGTCGATTACGACGAAACCTTTTACTCGTTGCCATTGTTAAATCCATTTGGATAATACTTGCTAATGCTGCATGTTTCATTTATGAAATGTGGCAGCTCAATGCCAAAACTGCTTTCCTTAACGGAAACCTTTAGGAGGATGTTTACTACATCCTGACGGTTTTGTCGTACCAAAACTAGCAAACAAGGTTTGCAGGTTATTCGATCCATGTATGGATTGAAGCAAGCATTGCGTTCTTGGAATTTTCGTTTTGATGTAATCATAATGGTATATGATTTAATTCAAAACGGAAATGATTCTTGTGTATATAAGGAGGTTAGTGGGAGCGCACTGACAATGAATGTCCTATAAAATGATGATATATCATTTATTGGAAATGATATTCCCATAAAACAATCGGTGAAAGCTTGGCTTTCATGAAAATTCTCCGTAATGAAAATTCTCCGTAGAATTCTTGGGAGACACAACCTTTATTCTAGGAATAAAGATCTACTGGGTTAGATTTAAAGTTGTTGATACTCTCCGAGAACTCGTATATTGAAATAAATGTACGTGACCTGGTGTCTCATACGCTTTGAGCATTGGAGAACTAAGGATGCTTAAGAACATCCTAATTTGTATCTTAGAGAACTAAGGATGCTTTCTTATACTATGGAGAAGGAGAACTTGAAGTGTCTGGTATCACTGCTGCAAGTTTCCAAACCGATAAAATGACTATAAGTCGTAAGAATGGTACTATAAAGTTTGAATAACGGAACAGTGAGCTGGAATTCTTCCAAGCAAGATACTGTTACTGAATAAACAACACAAATGGATTATTGCTGCAGCTGAGGCAGCAATATAAGCCTTCTGGATTGATAATAATCCTAATTAGATTAGGAGTAGTTCTGTTAGCAGCTGAGCTAGATAAGTCATCAACGATCCAGATATATACTTCGACTATTCATCTGAATCGTTTGGATCATACATCGTGGCGATGTGATGATCGTATAAATCACATCAGATGATAATCATGTAAATCCGCTGACGAAAGTCTTTTCTCAGTAATTTGAGCGAACCGTACATAGTTCGGGTGTAGGACACTTGAGTGACTGGCTATAGGCCAAGTGGGAGATTGTTGGACAATAATGACCCATAGCGTCACTATTTGTACAGATCATGGTGTTGTTGTACAAATTAACTATGTGACAAAGGAAATTGCTCTTTTATCATTTGTGATTAGATCACCAAGATGTATAAATGATGAAAGGTCCATATGATTAGTTCCTGGATTGAGATGATATGAGACAGTATCAATCCACGAAGGTTTAATCATTAAATATCCCTAGTCAGAGTATTATCGAGATTGGACATCGATAATGCGAAAAAGACTAGTATTACACTTGTGCGCGTTGTGAGGGCATAACGATATAGTTCTCATATATTTGGGTATAGGATACTCATTCATGTGTAATAGGAGGTTGTGTTTTACCGATGGTACGGAAACAGCTTCACTCTCGATAGACCCCTCAGAATTCCATTGGTAGTATGACTATGTGTCTATGGAAGTCCGAATCAGGGTAGGTGTATTTGGTCTTAACCTGAGACTTGCACCGCTAATACTTGCGACAATCAATATACTTTTTTTTGGTCGTCTAGGGCTTTAATAGGTTCTGTGTACGCCTCTGCTGGGTATATTGAGAATCGTAGTGCGTTGGGTGTGATGTCAAGACAGAAGTATCACTCCAGTCATAGTGGAGATGATGATCACGTAGGATATAGAACTGGCTCTCTTATATGCTGCAGCTATCGGGATATTATGACTAGGTCATGTTTATCCTATTATAGAGACTAGTTACCAGAGATCCGATATGTGCTTCGTACGGGGCAGACACAATTCCAGCCCCAGGCCTAGCATGTGACATCCGATACTGGATCATAATACGCAATACTACGTATACTATACTTGATATAGATCACATATTATTGTAAGGATATTTCTGGAGAATTGGGTAGGCATGGCGCTTTGCTAGAAGCCAACCTTGTCTTGTAAATCAGTACAAACGTAGTACTAGGTACGTACGTGTTCGGATAGTCCGACGACCGGATTTACTGCCAACATATCCGGGGATCTCATGGGTCGCTTCCTGAATATTCACCGATGACGTATGACTCGCACTTTATTAATCTGGGATTAATTAGTTGAGAGAGAAAATTAATCTGGGATTAATTGCAGAGATATTTTATATGGGATAAAATATTAATTAAAGAGAGAGAACGATTAATTTGGAATTAATCGATAAAATAATATATTCGATATATTATACGAAATTGGATTTCGACGCGGAATTGAAATTAGATTTCAATTCGAGCGAACGAGTTAATTTAGAATTAATTCGTTAGCTACGTGAATAGTGATTTTGCTAGGCATAATTATTTAATTGCGTCGCAACGGAAAATTCGTTAATTTGGAATTAGCGAACCCGAGCCCGGGAGTGTTTGCGAGCCCGCTCGCATTTTGAATCTAGTGGGGCCCACTTGTCACATCACTTGTCACTTTAGTTGCTTTTGGTGATGGGTTTTGGTAACAATGATGATAGCTTGATTTACACTCAATGTTTGTGTAAGAAATTAAATGAACAAATACCAAATATTTGGTATATCATTTAATTGGTTTTTGAAATCATTTTTGTAACACAACACTTGACTCTCTCTCTCATTCTTCTCTTCTTCTCTCGCGCCCAAAAGGGGCTGTTTTTTCCTCTTCTATTTTTTGTCAAAATGCCGAGAATGGCAATGAGAAGCTAGGTGATTTTTGTGGAAAAAATTACCAAGTGCTAGCACACTTCCGGAGTCTTGCGAATGTGATAGGGAACCGCACCTGTGAGCATGGAATCACATCACAAGCTTGGAGCTTGGAGACTCATCCATGGCCGAATTTGGAGGACAAAAATTATGCCCACTGCCGTGAGCTTCATGGAAAGGGAAAAGAGTTTTTGTTGTTCGTCGCATCGCTCAACCGATCATTGTAAGTATTCCGCAACTTCTTTGTTGTATTCACATATTGTTTCATTGCTTGAATCGATCCCTGTTAGTCGTAGAAACCCAACAGATAGATCATTTCAAGTCAGTTCAGGAAATCATATGTCAAATTTGTAGTTCAAATGAACATGTCACAGAAGTTTGCCCATCCTTACCTGCCCTAAAATATTATCTCCATGACCAGGTCAGTTCCATAAACACATTCAATAGACCAAATCCAAACCCATACTCACAGACCTATAATCCTGGTTGGAGAAACCATCCAAACTTCAATTTGAGGAATGATAACCAAGCACAACCTTCACACCAACCTCCCCACTTTCACCAGAATTTCCGAAATTCCCAGAATTATGAACCATATGTCCCACCACCTAGGAAAACCATTGAAGATAACTTGAGTGCATTCATGGAAAAATAAGAAACCATCAATAACCAAAATACACAAATGATGAATGATTTGAAGGAAACTTTTGATAAAATCACATCTGCTTTGGCCATTAAAGAAAAAGGTAAATTTCCTGTACAACCTCAGTCAAATCCCAAGAGTCATCAAAACCCTCACGAGGGTAGTTCTGGAAGTCAACACTTAGACCAAGTCAAATCTATTATTACTCTTCGTAGTGGTAAGACCATCCACAGACCTATTCTTGAACCTCATGAAACTGAGGAAAAATCAGAATCAGAGGGTAAGGAAGGGGTTGATGAGTCATTACCCGTCGTTGATAATAATAGTTTTTCTCATGCACCTCTATTTCCTCAGGCATTAAAAACAAAGAAATTGAACCATTCCCCAGAGATTTTTGAAATATTCAAACATGTAAAGGTCAATATCCCTTTGTTAGATGCCATTCAACAGATACCATCATATGCCAAATTTCTAAAAGATCTGTGCACCGTTAAAAGAAAACACCAGGTGAGAAAGAAAGCTTTTCTAGCTAAACATGTAAGTTCCATTCTCTCAACCAATAATGCATTAAAATAAAAAGACCCTGGTTGTCTAACTATTTCTTGTATTGTTGGAAATCAAAACATTGAACATCTTTTGCTTGATCTTGGAGCTAGTGTAAATTTACTGCCATTTTCGGTTTACCAACAACTTAATATCGGTGAGATGAAACAAACCTCAACTACCTTTTACTTGCCGATAGATCAGTTAATGTACCAAAAGAATTGTGGAAGATATGTTATTGCAAATCGATAAATTCATATATCATGTGGATTTTATTGTTTTAGAAACACAACTTGTGGCAGGCAGTTTTAAGCCAATCCCTGTAATACTTGGTCGACCATTTTTAGCGACAGCTAACACTTTAAAAAATTGCAGGAATGGAATCATGAATCTTTCTTTTGGCAACATGACATTAGAGTTAAATATTTTTAACATGTGCAAACAGCCATATGATGAAGATAATGAAAATGAAAGCGCAGAATCAATTGAACCTATTATGGATGAGCATATTCAGGGGAGTTTATCTGATCCCATGGAATTTTTTACTGCTAATTATGTTGAGTCAAGTGCGCAAATAGATTCAGATATTACTAATAATTTTCTACTTGACTACATTCAGGTATTGGAAGACGATGGAAATATTAAAAATTTGGAAGAACTGGGAACATTGGAAGAAGAAAAACATGAAGAAGCACCCAATTTGAAGTTAAAAGCTTTGCCAGAAGGACTGAAATATGCATTTCTAGAAGATAATCAAACTTACCCTGTGGTAATTTCTTCTTCTCTCACAAGCGATCAAGAAGGTAAACTTTTAAATGTGTTGAAAGAACATAAACTGGCAATTGGATGGACTTTAAAAGACATAAAAGGTATTAATCCATTAATTTGTACACACCGAATACATCTAGAAGATAATGCTAGGACATATCGTCAACCCCAAAGAAGATTAAACCCTCACATGAAAGAAGTAGTAAAAAATAAGGTCCTTAAACTTCTTGATGTATGCAATATCTATCATATTTCTGATAGTAAGTGGGTAAGTCCTACACAGGTTGTACCTAAAAAGTCTAGAATCACTGTTGTAAAAAATGATAAAGGGGAATTAATCTCAACTTGCATTTCATCTAGTTGGCGTATGTGCATTGATTATAGAAAATTAAATGACGCAACTAGAAAAGATCATTTCCCTTTGCCATTTCTTGACCAAATTTTAGAAAGAGTAGCTGGACACCCATACTATTGTTTTCTTGATGGTTACTCGGGTTATTATCAGATTTCCATTACTTTAGAAGACCAGGAAACGACCACATTCACATGCCCATTTGGAACATTTGCATTTAGGAAAATGCCTTTTGGACTTTGTAATGCACCTGCAACATTCCAACGATGCATGTTGAGCATATTTAGTGACATGGTTGAACACTGTTTAGAGGTCTTTATAGATGATATAAATGTCTTTGGAAATTCATTTGATAATTGCTTGACTAATCTGGAAAATATTTTGAAAAGATGTGAAGAAAAATGACTTGTGTTAAATTGGGAAAAATGCCATTTCATGACCGATTCAGGAATTGTTTTAGGACACGTTGTGTCATCTAAAGGTATTGAGGTTGAAAAAGTAAAAATAGATGTCATTTCTAAATTACCATCACCAAAAAAGTCAGGGACATTCGTTCTTTTTTAGGACATGCATGATTTTATAGGAGGTTCATTAAAGACTTTAGTACCATATCCAGACCCTTATGTAACCTTCTATTAAAAGATGCAACATTTGAATGGACAGAAGAATGTCAAAAATCATTCAAAAAAATTATCAGTCTTTTGACTTCTGCTCCTATTATGCAATCCCCTGATTGGTTCTTGCCCTTTGAGCTAATGTGTGATGCTAGTGATTATGCTGTTGGTGCAGTTCTAGGGAAGAGAAAGGAAGGTAAGCCGCATGTGATATATTACGCTAGTAGAACATTAAATAGTGCCCAAATGAATTACACTACCACAAAAAAAGAACTACTTGTTGTAATATTTACATTGGATAAATTTCGATCATATTTAATCGGTTCTTCAACTGTTGTTTACTCTGATCATGCTGCTGTTAGATATTTGATGTCTAAACAGGATGCCAAGCCAAGATTAATATGGTGGATTTTTTTGCTTCAAGAATTCAATCTCACAATCAAAGACAAAAAAGGGGCAGAGAAAGTGGTTGCAGATCACTTATCGAGACTCACAAATGAGTCACTAATCGATACCACTCATATCAATGATTCTTTCCCCGATGAATTTTTATTTTCAATAAACGTAATGCCTTGGTATGCTAATATTGTCAATTTCCTTGCAACAGGAAAGATACCCCCAGACTGGAGCCAACAAGATAGAAGGAAATTTTTGTCCGAGGTCAAAAGATTTTACTGGGATGATCCTTATCTGTTTAAATGCTGCCCTGATCAGATTTTCAGACGATGCATACTTGACAGTGAGATAAGTGGTGTTATTCAGTTCTGTCATTCAGAAGCATGTGGAGGTCATTTCTCATCTAAGAAAACCGTTGTAAAAATCTTACAGTGTGGATTTTATTGGCCCACCATTTTCAAAGATACATACACATGATGCCTTTAAATCCCATCATTGTCATCGAAATCTTTGTTGTTGGGGGATAGATTTCATGGGCCCATTTCCACCATCCTTTGGATTTTTATTTATTTTAGTTGCATTCGACTATGTTTCAAAATGGGTCGAGGCAATTCCTTGTCGGAACAATGATCACACAACTGTGATCAAATTTTTAAAAGAAAACTTGTTGAGTCGATTTGGAATTCCTCGGGCCATCATAAGTGATGGAGGTAAACACTTTTGTAATAGACCATTTTAATCCTTAATGAAAAAGTATGGAGTCACACACAAAGTTTCCACCTCTTATCACCCCCAGACAAACAGACAAGTAGAATTAGCAAATAGGGAAATTAAACAAAATCTAGAAAAAACGGTTAACCCAAATCGTAAAGATTGGTCTCTTCGACTAATTAATGCACTGTGGGCATATCGAACAACTTTCAAAACATCCTTGGGCATGTCTTTCTATCGTCTAGTTTATGGAAAACCTTATCATTTACCTGTAGAACTTGAGCATAAAGCATTTTGGGCTATTAAAGCATTTAATTCAAACCTTGAAAATGTTGGTCATGAACGTAAATTGCAACTAAATGAACTTGAAGAATTAAGGAATGATTCATATGAGAATACGAAAATTCTTAAAGCTAAAACTAAAGCCTTTCATGATAGTCGAATTTCACGAAAAATATTTGAGGTTGGTCAAAAGGTTTTGCTTTATAATTCTCGTCTTCAATTATTTCACATCATTTATTGTGAAACATGTTTACCCATACGGGGCAATTAACATTGAGAATCCTAGGGACGGTGATGTATTTAAATTTAATGGACAGCGTCTGAAACCCTTTTTAGAGTACTCAAAATTTCAAGAAACTTTTTTCCTGTCAGACCCAGTATAGCTTGATTGATGTAGTTTCTTTCATGTTCTGTTTAATATTTCTGTAATTTCCATTTTTCTTAGTTTTGCAGTGTTCTTGTTCTTTTATTTTATCTCACACCCCGGTAAAGCAGCGGATAACGGTACTTCGTGACTCAAGTTGGTTATTTCAGTTTCCTAAAAATACTGATACCCTACAAACCAAGACATGGAAGAAACTCTCGCAACCCTCCATAAATATTTTCCTGCACTTCCCTGAAATGCTCTGATTAAAATTTACAAAGCCCGCACAGAAAGAATGAGAATTCTTATGATTCATGGTATTCTTAGTGATATTCATTGGGTAATCGAAGCAAGGGTTCATTTGGCAGGTGAGTCACCTGACTCCTTCATTCCTTACATGCCTGGTTCAGGGAAAAGCACCTATTCTAAAAAATGAAGAGCTAAACAAATGGGTGTTTGTTATAAGTGTGTATGTTGTACGTGCAACACTCGTTGTCGTTCTTTAGGAATGGTTTCCGATAATCGTGAGGATAAAATACAATTCATTAGGGATGGACTGAGTAAAGAGCCTTTTGATGATTTATCATTGACTCTAGAGACGCATCCTAGTGGATATGTTCATCGTGAAATTCTCATATTACACACACAATTTCATAAGGAAAGACAACCATACAGTCTCGGGAATCTGACTTTAAAAGACCTTGTTTGCCAATTTATAAGAAAATTGGATGGGAAGCCTATCCCCGACCCATAGAGGGCGTTCAAGCCGTTACTGGACGTAAAACCAGAGGAAGATGTGAGCCACAATCACAACTACCAGTACATATTATTGCATTGATTTTCTTTACTTTAAATGACTATTTTTCTTTACTTTTTACCGACAGTATCTAACTTTTTTGTTCACGATCTATTTTTCTGATAGTTTTCGTTTTGCATATATTAGTGCATTTCTCACTGACCCTTTTTAAGATCTATAAATTCAGCTCATCATCTCCATTTCCTCAACACATCTAGTTAAGAGAGGTAGCACAAATGGAGACAACTTCAAAACGACGATTCACTAATATCTGTGTATTTTGTGGAACTAGCTCCAGAACTAAACCAGAATTTGTTGAGGGAGCAAGAGAATTGGGTAGAGTTATGGACAACAAAAATATGCACTTAGTATATAGCAGTGGCAATCTTGGATTGATGGGGTGTATTTCAAAAGCTGTACAAGAAGGTGGAAGTCAAGTTTTAGGGATCATCCCAAAACCTTTAACAGAAAGCCACATCATTATAAAATCAAATGGAGAAGAATGTATTGTCCCGGGTATGTCTGAAAGACACACTGAAATGATCAATCATGCTGATGCTTTCATTCCTTTACCAGGTGGGCTCGGAACGTTGGAAGAAATATTCACTGTTGCGTCATGGGCAAACTTGAATATTCACCAAAAACCTATTGTGCTGTTTAATGTTAATGGATTTTTTGATTTTCTTTTTGTATTTCTTGAAGATGCCAAAAGGAATGGGTTTATTTCAAAACCGGTAAGAGATATCTTCCTAACTGTACGAACAACTGATGATTTAATTGACCAACTCTTAGCTTATGAACCAAAAATCGACCATATTCTTTCCAAGTTGAACTGGTCTGGTAACGATCGTGGCAAAAAGCACAAAGTAAACCTGGACCTTAATCTGTAATCTTTAGTTATAACTGTCAATTCCACAATAACCAGGTGATATCTTCTAAACTCTTTCTTTCTTTCTTTAAACATTGGGGACATTGTCTCGTTTTGGTTGGGGGGAGAGGATATTTTAGGAAATAAATAATTTTCATGTTTATGTCTGTTTCATTTATGTTAGTTTTTACTGTGTTGTTATTTTGTGTGTAAAAATATATATCCATATATATATACACACAAACTAACAACAAATTTGTTTTCTAAATCAAGTGGAATTGTTGTTCAGAGGTGGCTCTGTAAGGAGTTTTCACTCCTGAGATGTATCCCAATATAATCCGTAACAAGTTATTTATCGTTCATTTCTTTTTGAATCATTTAAATTTGTGAATTTTCCATAACATTGATTAAATTTGATCTTTATATGCTCGTCTGACAGATATTATCAACAATATGGTAACATATGACCATGAATGGTAAATGAAAATTCTGTAATATTCAGTTCTCTAATTTGTTGGAGGTAACACCTAAAAGCACTGAAATTTTTTATTATGTAAAAAAGAAGAAAAAAGATAAAAAAGAAAAAAAAAAGGAGAAGTTTGAATAAAGTTCGTTTCGTAGCCTTTCTAACCCGAGCAATTAAGTCCGAAGGGGTGTTTTAACACTTAGTACCCTAAGGCCAACTGGTCTGGGAATTACTGGCCCAAAACTCGTTACAAGGGTTAAAAAGAAATCTTAAGGAAATCGGACACTGTTTATCTGAGATCCGAGCAATTAAGCCCGTTGGGGTGTCTTAACACCTAGTGCCCTAAAACCAATTTGTTTGGGAGTCACTGGCCCAAAGTTCGATACATGGATTGAAGATATATTTTAGACACTGTTTATCTGAGATCCGAGCAATTAAACCCGTAGGGGTATCTTAACACCTAGTGCCCTAAAACCAACTGGTTTGGGAGTCACTGGCCCAAAGTTCGATACACAGATTGAAGATATGTTTTAGACACTATTTATCTGAGATCCGAGTAATTAAGCATGTAGGGGTGTCTTAACACCTAGTGCCCTAAAACCAACTGGTTTGGGAGTCACTGGCCCAAAGTTCGATATATGGATTGAAGATATGTTTATAAATAAACTTTCACTGCCAAAAAATGTGTAAACTCTAATATAATTTGAAGAAAAAAATATTACTCTCTTTTCAATAAATACCTGTGATATTGTGGGCACAATATATTGATTAATACCTTGTTTTATGAGTATATGGAAGAATCATAAAAAAGTACAGGAGAAGTCATTTATTTGATCATTCAGAAA
This sequence comes from Zanthoxylum bungeanum, assembly GCA_019454045.1. Lineage (NCBI taxonomy): Eukaryota > Viridiplantae > Streptophyta > Magnoliopsida > Sapindales > Rutaceae > Zanthoxylum > Zanthoxylum bungeanum. The sequence continues at coordinate 81,782 of SKCR01009116.1, forward strand.
GAAAGAAAACAATTGTTGAATTAGATAAGAATTTTTCTTCCGCTTGAATTACTGGGGACTAGTAACAAGCTGGTTGGGGGGTGTGATGAATACTAAAAAGTACATATTTGTTAGACGACTGTAGGCACTGCATTTTCGCATATAAGTCCCTATGATGAGTCTCATTTGGAGGCACTGCCTTTTAAGTCATGGAAGTCGCGGGAAATGGACGTCGAAAGGGGAAATTCAGAATAAGTATGTCATCAGATTCATTTAACAAGTTCATTGTTTTCGTTCGTGCTGCGTTCGCAACCACGTTCGAACATCAAGCAGATTGTGGGCGTTCATGTAGCGTTCGAATCGGCGTTCGAACGGTGTCGGTATTTCGGGTTTTGCTGCTAGCCTCACACCCAAGCCCAATTAGCCCACCTAAGCCCATAAAAAACATCCCAATTAATTAAATACATATTTAACACATGACAAAATTAAATAAAATCTAAAAATCATATACCAAAATTAAATAAAATCTAAAAATCATGTACCAATTTAAAATAAAATCATGCCTAATTAAAATCAATCAAGTATATTATATTCCAAACTAAAAACATTTCATGCCTAAACAAAACAAAATAAATATATAACCTTCCTAAACAAACCAAATTTTGTCTCCAATCAATTTTGTGTTTTCCTTACATAACACTAAATCATATCCTCCTTTAATGCACAAATCTCTTCCTTGTCAAGCAAGGATTCACCCATCCCCTTTGTCTATAAAAGAAACACATTGCCAAGGCACTTACGGCTCCTCCAATTCACGCACATACAGCAAAAAAGGCCAATCCCCACGGCACTCACAAAAGAACAAAAAAACCCTAAACACTCGTAAACTCTCTGCTCCCTCTCTGAAAACCAAACGAGCAAATAAACCCTAAGACGATAGCCTCTCATCTCTCTCTCTCTCTTTGGGCAGTGACCAAGAAAACCCTAATAGACTCAACTCCCTCTCTCTCACTCAATCTGCTCCACTTCAACCGAATAAAATAACCTCACGTTCAGCCCTTCCACCACAAGCCAAAAGACCCCCACTAAGAAACACACTTCACAGCCCTACGTCCACCTGCCCCTCCACTCGTCACAGCCTTCAGCACAAACTAACAAAGACGACAACCCTCCACTCACAAACACTGACGCAAGCCCCTAATCCAGCAACACCCTTCACGCCATCACACACTCAGTTCACGTCATAGCCTTCATCCAGCCACGCAGCACCCACGCACCAGCCCTCTAAAACCAGCCCCAACTCCACGCACCACACTGCCTCACGTTCAATAGCCACACTCCACGCCACATAACTTCTCACATTCACCACGTAGTCACGCACAACCCTCAACACGTAAGACATAGTCACGCACAGCCCCTCAACACGTAAGCCATAGTCACGCACAAAACAACCTAAGTTTCACCTCTATTTCCTCACCGAAACTACCCCGAAAACAGTCCAGAAAACATTCAAAACTGCACCTAAAAACTGCCCAAAACTGCACTGAAAACTGCATCAAAAACTGCCTAAAACAGTGACTGTAGCCCCCTAGCCCTCCAAAAACCGCAAAAACAGTAGCCAAATTTACCAAACACAGTGACCAGAAAATACAACAAAAATAGCAGCAAAAAGGAGTGAAAACAGAGGCCAAAACAGCGAAGCAGCGAGTAAAAACAGTGAACCAGTGAACCAGAAGAGTTGCAGAGTATTAGCCCTTCCGACGGACTTGTAACGCGCTTCCGAAAGTTGACACAAAAGGTTAGACCTAAGGGAACTTTTTTACATATATTTTTATTCGTATTTTATTGCTTAGTATTTGCATGAGTATTGTAGAATGATGTGTGTTGTGGCCCTTGAATAAAATGGAAAATATGTCACCTCTTGTGGTATATAGGATGGAAACCAAGACGTAAACTCCGTAGCCGAATCCAAATGGACGGTAGTGCGGTATGTACTTGGGATACAACTCCACGTACCACTTGAGCAAACGGTAAATATATCAATTTATTTTGTCTTGTTTGTTTATTATCCGTTATTTAATTTCTGCATGTTATTTGTTTGTGTAATGATGAGATAAAACGCATGGGCTTAGTAAGTTGGATTAAAGGTCCTCCATTTCGAGGGGTTAAAATCCTTTACCACGATGCTTTGCCGCGCCGGATGATGTATATTCGGCTGAATGTAAGATGTGTTCAATCGGGTATACTAAGATGTGTTCAATCGGGTATACAAAGTCCAATATTGTTGTCTTTATTTTTATATGCATTACGTTATTAGCGCATGGGCTTAGTAAGTTGGATTAAAGGTCCTCCATGTCGAGAGGTTAAAAGCCTTTACCACGATGCTTTGCCGCGCCGGATGATGTATATTCAGTCGAATGTAAGATGTGTTCAATCGGGTATACGAAGTCTGATATTGTTGTCTTTTCTTTTATATGCATTATGATGTGATGCTCATGGGCTTAGTAAGTTGGATTAAAGGTCCTCTATTTGGAGGGATAAAAAGCCTACGGTCTACCTTTACCACGATACTTCGCCGCGCCTTTTATTTCGTTATTTGCTGTTCTTTGTATGTCATCTTCTTGCATAATCATGAATCATGTTGCATCGCGCATGAGCAAATCAAGTTGGAATAAAGGTCCTCCACTTTGAGGGATAGAAAGCCTACGGGCTACCTTTGCCACGATGTTTTGTCGCGCCTTTTAGCCGTTATTATTTATTAGGTGTTATCTATTCATCCGTTCACGTATGTGTCATGTTGTTTACTGCATTTTGGAGGTCGCTGCTGTAACCCCATTTGAATGCGTTTCAGAATGCCACACGAATGCATGTTTTCTGTCTCAGTTCGTTCGAACGTGTTTACGAACGCTACTCGACTGTTTACCGTTCAAACGTGGATACGAATGCCGCACGAACGCCCACAGTAAACAGGCCCTCTTTCATCACATCTCATGCATGGATACTCATTTTGTCATTTGCCTTTTTGATTGTTCATGTTCTCGCATTTAGTCATTTATTGTGTGCACAAGATTACATGTTCGTTTACATGATGCATGTTTACATGGTAGTCATCTACTTATGCTTCCGCATTCATCCATTCAACATGTTCATGAAGTTATATGCCCACCGTTATTCTGATTTTCTTTCATGCGTGATTGTACAATTATTATCTACTGGCATGCCTATGATCGAATGTAATGTGCTTATGACATTTTATGCTAGCCGTATTTATCTTTATGCATGCAAATTCAGACATAGATTATATGTAAATAGGTTGTATGCAAACTTGAAAATGTGTTACATGTGAACTTAGATGAACCTTTGATTTATGCATGCGATCTTGGAAATAGAATACCCTTAGGAATATATGTTGCTAGACTCGATTAAATTATTGCACAAATCATTTTATTACAATTGGCATAAGTAAGGGACCATTCCGAACCCAACGGTTTGAGGTCTTCCCTTGCGAGGGATGAGTGCGGCCTTAAATCTTTATCCCGGCTCACACTGGGTGGCGACTCCATTATTCTCCGGTTTAGTCCCTCGCGGGCTACTCCATACTCCCGATCGGGCCGCGAGCCCGGAACAACATGCGTCACCCAATTTCTGTGTCCCACTGTCTGGCGACTCCACTGGGGATAGAGAATCGGCCCCGAAATAATGTCTTGTAATATTATGATTTGTGCTTTAAGTTAACCGTTCCTATAGTGGGTTGAAAGGGGTTTAATCAAAGGCACTTTTAAGGCTAGGTAATGGTTTGGTGTCTTCCTTCACTCACTACCTTTCGATAAGGAAAAGCTGTGAAGGGACCTAGATAATCATGTACTCGTAGCCTATTGTGACAGACTAATTTGGAGGACTCGTTGTTTATTCCTGTCACCAAGCGATAAGAGCTTAAGAGGCTTGGGTATTTAAGAGAGTTCACTCCACCCTCCCTCTAGGGAATCTACAACGGAAAATCCATTTGACAGTCAGTCACACACCATAACTCGTTGGCACGTACCTTAGTGTAGAAAAAAAGGTGCGCTCACTTGGTCGCTCGAACCCTTGAGTGGGGAGTCCTAGTTGTGGGCAACCCTTCGTCAGCGAGAGCCTTTGTCCGCACTCCCGTAAACCAACATGTGAACCTTAGTCGTAGAACTAATAAGAATTATTTACTTGTGCTTGTGTTTGGGAACATGGTCGTTTGGATCCATTCGGAGCTTTTGTCATGAGGTATGGGCTTGTTGGGCTTTAAACTGGGACAAGAACATATCTTATGATGATTGGGACAAAAGCTTCTAAAACGCCAATGGGCCATTATATGCTTGTGTTTGGGAACATTGTCGTTTGGATCCATTCGGACCATTTGTCATGAGGTATGGGCTTGTTGGGCCATTTAAACTGGGATGAGTTCGTATCTTATGACAATTGGGCCAAAAGCTTCTGAAATACCGATGGGCCACTCTGTAGAAATTATTTCTTTGTGCTTATGTTTTGGACCATCGTCATTTGGATCCAGTTGGACTTTTTGTCAAGAGATGTGGACTTGTTGGGCCATTTAAACTGGGACGAGTTCGTGGCCTTTGATAGTTGGGCCAAAAGCTTCTAAAATGTCGATGGGCCATCTTATGTGTGGGCCTCTCATCATTTAGGGTTGTTTAGTCATGTTATCGCAAAGGTGTAAACCTGTTGGGCCTTTTCAACTGGGACAAGTTTGCACCGCGCAATGGTGTGGTTAAATGCTTTAAAATGATAATAGGCTGACCTATACATTCTACACATCGCACACATCTCGTGCACCTTATGCATACATGCACCATGTTAACCCCCTTTTGTCTTGAAAGCCATCATAGATACCCGTTGGTTAGGGAAGAGGGTAGACTTGTCAAAAGATCGAGCAGCCACCAAGAGTACCGGCAGAAGACCTAACCCAACGGGATAGGAAATTCATTCATGCATGCATGCATACACATAATGTATTTTGCATTCTTTTGTGTTTGTTTTGTTTTGTATTCACAGGTTTCAAAAGAAGAAAAAGAGAAAGCGGCGAAGGCAAGCCAATCTGAAACAACAACAGTACAGTTTCAAGAATGAATCAGTATCAGTTTCAGGAATGAATCAGTATCAGTTTCAAGAATGAACTAGTTTCAGGGGGAATCCCAGGGTTGAGGCTTACATCAGTATGAGTTCCGGGAATGGATCTCAGGGGACGAAGGCCATATTATCAGCAGTAGAAGGGAAGAATTCCATAGAGTGAGCAAAAAAAAAAGAGTGAGAGTGAGAAGTCTTTGATAGTTGAGCATATATCCAGTGATGACATTGTATGCTGTAGGGAGAAGCCTTAGAAACGATAAGTGCGAGACGTGCTCTCGTCCAGTACTCTGAATGGATTGATCTCAGCTGGACTCGCGAGCACTTGATTACGGGATCTCAACAGTGGAAACCTCAGTGGTTGGCAAGATGACTAGTCGAAGGGCTGATGGATCGGTGAATGACCGTTTGCTTGGATGTCCACCATGGTTTACTTATGCTACGATATATGATATGGTTGGAAATAAAGAAAGAGTCTCTGCGATGAAAAAAATAGAAAAAATAGACCGCCTATAACCGATAAGCATGAAGCTACCCATGGGCGAGTATTAGGACCACCATGAGGAGAAATGCTACCTTAAAGGGTAGGTGTGTCAAAGAAAAAGAAATAAGAAAAAAAAAAGAGAGAAAAAAAAAAGAAAAGAGAAAAGAAAGAATGAAAAGAAAGAGACGAAAGAAAAAATAAGAAGACCATATCATGTTGATTATGACGAAGTAATCACAGAGTGTGATCGAGACATCTAGATTGGTTAGACCCACCGATCCGATTCTCTGAAAACAAATCATCGAGTTGGCTCACTTAAGGAATAAGCTGCAAAAGAGCCTTGGCACACACACACTAGGAGTCTAGTTCAGATCACTTATTCAGAGGATCGGAGTTGAGTGTATCAAGTACTTTGAAGGTTCTCAGGTTTCGACGCGAAAGCATTCGTTGAGGATAAAAATATGTCTAGCTATCAGGATTATCTCATGAGAGGCAGTATAATATGTTGAAATGAAACATCACATCACTAGTATCAGTCTTGCCGGGTATGACACTCTGGGGGCGAGGCCCACATCTTTATCAAAATCTGTCTTGCCGGGTATGGCACTCGGGGGCGAGGCCCACATAGTTCATTATCAGTTCTGCCGGGTATGGCACTCTGGGGGCGAAGCCCATATTAGTTCAGAATCAGTCTGGCCGAGTATGGCACTCTGAGGGCGAGGCTCACTTTAGTTCAGTATCAGTTTTGCCGAGAATGGTAATCCGAGAATAGAGTAAGGTTCGAGAATGGTAATCGGAGAATGGAGCAGAGTTCGAGAATGGACAAGCCGAGAATAGTAATCCGAGAATGGATCAAGGTTTGAGAATGGACAAGCCGAGAATGGCAATCTGAGAATGGAGCAAGGTTCGAGAATGAACAAGCCGAGAATGGTAATCCGAGAATGGAGCAAGTTCGAGAATGAACTAGCCGAGAATGGCAATATGAGAATGGAGCAGAGTTCGAGAATGAACAAGCCGAGAATGGTAATCTGAGAATGGAGCAAGGCTCGAGAATGGACAAGCCGAGAATGGCAATCCGAGAATGGAGCAAGGTTCGGGAATGAACAAGCCGAGAATGGCACTCCAAGAATGGAACACAGTTCGAGAATGAACAAGCCGAGAATGGCACTCCGAGAATGGAAACACAGTTTGGGAATGAACAAGCCGGGCAGTCTTGCCAGGTATGGCACTCCAGGTACGAAGACATCAGTATCAGTTTTACCGGGTATGGCACTCCGGGTATGGAGACACATTATCAGTATCAGTTTGGGGTCGAGACCCATATCAGTATCAACTTGGGGGCTAGACCCATATTATCAGTATCAGTTTGGGGTCTAGGCCCACATTATCAGTATCAGTTTGGGGTCGAGGCCCACATCAGTATCAGCTTGGGGGCGAGGCCCACAACATCAATATCATATTTGGGGATGAGTCCCAGGGTCGAGACTCACATCAACATCAGTATCAGTTTCGGGGATGAGTCCCAGGGTTGAGGCCCACATCAGTATCATTTCCGGGATGCGTCCCAGGGTCGAGGCCCATATTTTGTCAGTGGTATTGGGATGCGTCCCAGGGTCGAGGCCCCCGTTTTCAGTTGCAGCTATTGGGATGCGTCCCAGGATCGAGGTCCACTGCATCATTAGTTTCGGGATGCGTCCCAGGGTCGAGGCCCATTTTGTCAGCGGTATTGGGATGCATCCCAGGGTCGAGGCCCCCGTTGTCGGTTACAACTATTGAGATGCGTCCTAGGATCGAGGTCCACTGCATCATTAGTTTCGGGATGCGTCTCAGGGTCGAGGCCCCCGTTGTTGGTTGCAGCTATTGGGATGCGTCCCGGGATCGAGGTCCACTGCATCATCATTTTCGGGATGCGTCCCAGGGTCGTGGCCCATATTTTGTCAGCAGTATTAGGATGCGTCCCAGGGTCGAGGCCCCCGTTGTCGATTGCAGCTATTGGGATGCGTCCCAGGATCGAGGTCCACTGCATCATCAGTTTCGGGATGCGTCCCGGGGTCGAGGCCCACCTTTTGTCAGCGGTTTTGGGAAGCGTCCCAGGGTCGAGTCCCCCATTGTCGGTTGCAGCTATTGGGATGTGTCCCAGGATCGAGGTCCACTGCATCATCATTTTCGGGATGCGTCCCAGGGTCGAGGCCCCCGTTGTCGGTTGCAGCTATTGGGATGCGTCCCAGGATCAAGGTCCACTGCATCATCAACTCAGTTCGAGACAGCAGGCAAGTCAGGTGGCAGCTGGCGAGCCAGGTAAGTGAAAATGCATTGCATAACTTTGATAGGATTGTCACTGTTACACATTACACAAGTCCCCTCAAAGTGGGGGCGACTGTAGGCACTGCATTTTCGCATATAAGTCCCTATGATGAGTCTCATTTGGAGGCACTACCTTTTAAGTCGCGGAAGTCACGGGAAACGGACGTTAGAACGGGAAATTCAGAATAAGTATTTCATCAGATTCATTTCACAAGTTCACTGTTTTCGTTCGTGTTGCGTTCGCAACCACGTTCGAACGTCAAGCAGATTGTGGGCATTCGTGTAGCATTCAAATCGGCGTTCGAACAGTGTCGGTATTTCTGGTTTTGCTTCTAGCCTCACACCCAAGCCCAATTAGCCCACCAAAGCCCATAAAACACATCCAAATTAATTAAATACATATTTAACACATGACAAAATTAAATAAAATCTAAAAATCATATACCAAAATTAAATAAAATCTAAAAATCATGTACCAATTTAAAATAAAATCATGCCTAATTAAAATCAATCAAGTATATTATATTCCTAACTAAACAAATTTCATGCCTAAACAAAACAAATTAAATATATAACCTTCCTAAACAAACCAAATTTTGTCTCCAATCAATCTTGTGTTTTCCTTACATAACACTAAATCATATCCTCCTCTAATGCACAAATCCCTTCATTGTCAAGCAAGGATTCACCCATCCTCTTTGTCTATAAAAGAAACACATTGCCAAGGCACTTACGGCTCCTCCAATTCATGCACATACAGCAAAAAAGGCCAATCCCCACGTCACTCACAAAGTGAACAAAAAAACCCTAAACAGTCATCAACTCTCTGCTCCCTCTCTGAAAACCAAACGAGCAAATAAACCCTAAGACGATAGCCTCTCATCTCTCTCTATCTCTCTCGGCAGAGACCAAGAAAATAACAAAAACAAGAAAACCCTAATAGACTAAACTCCCTCTCTCTCACTCAAATGCCCCACTTCAACCGGAGAAAATAACCTCACGTTCAGCCCTTCCACCATAACCCAAAAGGCCCCCACTAAGAAACACACTTCACAGCCCTACGCCACATGCCCCTCTACTCGTCACAGCCTTCAGCACAAACTAACAAAGACGACAGCCCTCCACTCACAAACACTGGCGCAAGCCCCTAATCCAGCAATACCCCACGTCATCACACACTCAGTTCACGTCATAGCCTTCATCCAGCCACGCAGCACCCACGCACCAGCCCTCTAAAACTAGCCCCAACTCCATGCACCATACTGCCTCACGTTCAACAGCCACACTCCACGCCACATAAATTCTAACATTCACCACATAGTCACGCACAGCCCCTCAACACGTAAACCATAGTCACACACAGCCCTTCAACATGTAAGCCATAGTCACGCACAAAACAACCTAAGTTGCACTCCTATTTCCTCTCCGAAACTACCCCGAAAATAGTCTAGAAAACACCCAAAATTGCACCTAAAAACTGCCCCAAAACTGCACTGAAAATTGCATAAAAAACTGTCTAAAACAGTGACAAAAACCGCAGCCCCCCTAGCCCTCCAAAAACCGCAAAAACAGTAGCCTAAATTACCAAACACATTGACCAGAAAATACAACAAAAAAAACAGCAAAATGGAGTGAAAACAGCGGCCGAAATAGCGAAGCTGCGAGCAAAAACATTGAACCAGTGAACCAGAAGAGTTACAGAGTATTAGCCCTTCCGACGGACTTGCAACACGCTTCCAAAAGTCGACACAAAAGGTTAGACCTAAGGGCAATTTTTTACATCTATTTTTATTCGTATTTTGTTGTTTATTATTTGCATGAGTATTGTGGAATGATGTGTGTTGTGGCCCTTGAATAAAATAGAAAATGTGTCGCCTCTTGTGGTATATAGGATGGAAACCCAGACATAAACTCCGTAGCCGAATCCGAATGGACGGTAGTGCGGTCTGTACTTGGGATATAACTCCACGTACCACTTGAGCAAACGGCACATATTTCGATTTATTTTGTCTTGTCTGTTTATTATCCATTATTTAATTTCTGCATGCTATTTGTTTGTGTAATGATGAGATAAAGCGCATGGGCTTAGTAAGTTGGATTAAAGGTCCTCCATTTCGAGGGGTTAAAATCCTTTACCACGATGCTTTTCCGCGTCGGATGATGTATATTCGGTTGAATGTAAAATGTGTTCAATCGGGTATACAAAGTCTGATATTGTTGTCTTTATTTTATATGCATTACGTTATTAGCGCTTGGGCTTAGTAAGTTTGATTAAGGGTCCTCCATGTCGAGAGGTTAAAAGCCTTTACCCTGATGCTTTGCCGGCCGGATGATGTATATTCGGTCGAATGTAAGATGTGTTCAATTGGGCATACGAAGTCTGATATTGTTGTCTTTACTTTTATATGCATTATGATGTGATGCGCATGGGCTTAGTAAGTTGGATTAAAGGTCCTATATTTGGAGGGATAAAAAGCCTACGGTCTACCTTTACCATGATACTTCGCCGCACCTTTTATTTCGTTATTTGCTTGTCTTTGTATGTCATCTTCTTGCATAATCATGCATCATGTTGCATCGCGCATGGGCAAATCAAGTTGGATTAAAGGTCCTCCACTTTGAGGGATAGAAAGCCTACGGGCTACCTTTTCCAGGATGATTTGTCAGTCTTTTAGCCCGTTATTATTTATTAGGTGTTATCTATTCATCCGTTCACGTATGTGTCATGTTGTTTACTGTATTTTGGAGGTCGCTGCTGTAACCCCATTCAAACAAGTTTCAGAACACCACACGAACGCATGTTTTATGTCTCAGCTCGTTCGAACGTGTTTACAAAAGCTAACCTTCTGTTTACCGTTTGAACGCGGATACGAACGCCGTACGAACACCCACGGTAAACAGACCCTCTTTCATCACATCTCATGCATGGCTACTCATTTTTTCATTTGCCTTTTTGATTGTTCATGATCTCACATTTAGTCATTTATTGTGTGCACAATATTACATGTTCGTTTCCATGATGCATGTTTACACGGTAGTCATCTACTTATGCCTCCGCATTCATCCATTCAACATGTTCATGAAGTTATATGCCCACCGTTATTCTGATTTTCTTTCATGCGTGATTGTACAATTATTATCTACTGGCATGCCTATGATCGAATGTAATGTGCTTATGACATTTTATGCTAGCCGTATTTATCTTTATGCATGCAAATTCAGACATAGATTAAATGCAAATAGGTTGTATGCAAATTTGAAAATGTGTTACATGTGAACTTAGATGAACCTTTGATTTATGCATGCGAACTTGGAAATAGAATACCCTTAGGAATATTTGTTGCTAGACTCGATTAAATTATTGCACAAATCATTTTATTACAAGTGGCATAAGTAAGGGACCATTCTGAACCCAACGGTTTGAGGTCTTCCCTTACGAGGGGTGAGTGCGGCCTTAAATCTTTGTCCCGGTTCACACCGGGTGGCGACTCCATTATTCTCCGGTTTAGTCCCCCGCGGGATACTCCGTACTCTCGACCGGGCCGCGAGCCCGGAACAGCAAGCGTCGCCCAGTTTCTTTGTCCCACAACGATAAGTTAATCATTTTACACTTATAGTTTCACTAATCCCCTTAAATTGACACATTTGTGAAATAATATTTTAAAGTTATGCTTTGAGTGTTTTCACTGTGTTATTTTATGTTTTTGTCAGGAAAAATACTGCTCGGAAGCTCGACGGGACAAATCAGACATGAAAAAAAAAATAAAAAAAAAATGGAAATTTTGCAAGCACGTCGTAAATTCTGCAAGCACGTCATAAATTCTGTAAGCACGTCGTGAAACGTGGAACCTTTACGTCGCGACACGTGTCCTATGACGTGGCTTCGCCATTCTCTAACACGTGTCCCCAATGTGGCTTCACCATTCTCGACACGTGTCCCCAATGTGGCTTCACCATTCTCTGACACGTGTCCACAACAAGCATTTGCTGGTCTGGGTGGCCAAGTTGCCTATAAATAGGAGCGTCCAATATTAGAAATTTCATACTTTCTTTCATGATTCCTCTGTAAATCTTGGAGAGAATCTTGTTTGTTTAGTTACTTCAAGCTTTTTGTAATGTCTTTTTCTTTCAATAATAAAAGTACGAGTATGTTTTATTACAAAATGAGTAGCTAATTTATTTTATGCTGGGGTGATGGTGAAGCTTTTATGATGGAAATATAGATTAAACTCGCTTATATTATAATAAATAAATTGAAATCTAATGATGAAAACTTGATTTAAATCTAGATTAATTATTGACAATCTTTTTGCCGCCTTTATGGTTGGTTTTATCTGTCTACCACCTTTATGGCTGGTTTTATCTTTCTGCCGCCTTTATAGCTGGTTTTATCTTTATACCGCCTTTATGGCTAGTTTTATCTGTTTACCGCATTTATGGCTGGTTTTATCTTTCCACCACCTATATGGCTGGTTTTATAAGATTTTGGCATAATTAAGTCCTTGGTATGACTTGTTATAGACAAACGGTATCACTGCCTTTATGGACGGTTTTATGTTTTTGGCATACTTAGTACCTTGTTAGGACTAATTATCGACATAATTGATTACCGTTTTTATGGCTGGTTCTTTATATTGGCATAATTAATTCATGTAATAAATTAAGTGGGTAACAAAGGTAATTTATAAATTATAATAAAGCGATATTTCTAAATATTTAAAAGACTAAAAGTGGATCCCCTAACTCCAGGATTTCCTTCTATTATTGTATTCCAACCTAAAATCCTCCAACTACTTCAACAAAGCAAACTTTTCATTTTCGCACTGTTCATTATTCTATTTTGCTAAATCTCTTCTCTGTGGATCGACCCCGGACTCACCGGGTTATTTTATTATTTCGACACTCTTATACTTGGGAGCGTGTTAGTTCCTGTGGACGTAGATTGAATCCATTCCGCCGAACACTTTGTAGTGTTTACTCAACTTGTAAAAGAGAGAAAACGCTTAGTGTAAGTGAGAGATAATGAGGTCGGTTTGACCCGAGGTGGTAATAAAGATTCTTTCTTATTTGTTCCCTTGGACATAGATTGGATCCATTCCGCTGAACCATATTAAATCCTTTTTCTTGTCTGTGTTTTTTGATTTACTTGCCGATTTTTCTTTGGTTCCCAACTAACCAAACAAATTCATTGCTTGTGGGAGGTTTGTTCGAGGAGTTACTTTTCCCAAATTACCCCTGGAATGAAAGACAGCCGTCAACAGTTGGTGCCGTCTATGGAGAATCGGTATGAAAAGTGGCAAACACATTAAGACAATGGCAGAAGATGAAAACCACAGAACTTCATAGGCTTCCACGATGGAGTGGATGATAAAGATGACATAAACCCTGCGAAACGAGAGAGAAGTTGCTTGAAGTGAGAGGGAAACAACCCAAACCTTCATGAAGGCTATGCTGGAGAAGATTGAGAAATTGGAAAAGAAGGCAGGAGAGAGAGAGGAAGAAGGTCCCAGCAGAAGGAGAGAAGAGGTAACTGTTGGGGCGGATGTGGAACCCCTAGGGTCGGATTAGTATCCCGCGTAGTGGAATTGGGTCTAACCCGTGAATATCTAGCATTGGTGTATTTTAAAATATATTTTTTTTATGTAAAACTACATTCCATTTCGAGTCCGTAAGATAAAACGATGGCCAAAATAGAGAATGAAAATTCTGGAATGGAGAAAATGAAGTTTCAGCTCAGCGCGTCGCGACGCGGGAGCTTGGGCGTCGAGACGCTCCAAAGTGCGAGAGCAATGTAAGAGCTGTATATCTCAGCGTCGCGATACGGAAGAGTGTGTGTTACGACGCTCCTAGATCTGATCCTCGGTGTCACGATGCTGAGGGGTTAGAGTCGCGATGATGCCCTAGGCAGTGAGTATTTTTTTACTTCAAACCAATACTGAACACTTCCAATTTTCTCCTAATACTTCAAATACACCCAAAATCAAATTTTAGCATTATAACCATCATCAACACATGTTATACAACTAGCATACATGTATTCTAAATACTTATATGCATTTGTTTGAAAAATAAACCAATTTAGAATCCCACAATTTATTACCATTATTTCAACTTTAAGCCATGTAATCACGCATCCAATACATAATTCATCACTATATGTCCCACTAATGAAGAACATAGATTAAGAGAAGTTCAAACTTACCTACTAAGATTGATTCAAAGATCCAATCTCCTTCTCCTTGTTGAAATGGTTGGAGAACTTCTAAAGTTTGCAAACTTGACTCCAAAATCCAATCTTGATTCCAATACTAGTAAGCTTCACTCCAAGATCCAATCTTGATTTCTCCTAGATGTAATGTTGTAGAGACCTCGCAAAGCTTCTCTAAACACTTCTCCAACTTAAGCTAATTTCTCCAAGAATTGCTTGTATTTAGCTTTGTCAAGCTTAATTAAAAACCTTCCTAAAGCTTGCTATTTATAGAAAAAATTAGGTGATTTTTAATTAATAAAAGTTCTAATCAACTTTTATGTGGGCTTAATCTTATTTGTCTATATATGTATAATTAGGTGTGACTAATCACCTTTATCTATCACTTTGATTTAATCCAATTAAATCAAGACAAAGATTAGGAAATGAATTAGTTCAATGTTTGCCACTTTGATTTAATTTAATTAAATCAAGCCAAAAATACTATAATTACATACTTATAATTACCACAATTTCCTCAAATGGTAGAGATAATTATGAAATTACAACAAAGCTCTTGTGTAAATATTGAATTAATCCAATTAGGTCAAAGTAAATAATCAATGTCATCCAATAACACTTGAATATCTTAGTTAATGATTATAATATCAAATGTTATTTTCATCAAAATTAATCGGCTACCCAAGTGCTCAACAAGTCCACTTTATATTGGGACTCTCTAAGTTCAGACACATTCGTCATATAAGCCTAGCTAATATGTACGTAATTTGGCCACCTCCAAATTCACGAAGAACACGAACGACCTTTCTGAACTATACAAGTCGAGGTCATCACATATGTTTAACAATCCATCCATTGTAGACTATCCGAGTTGTGCTTAGGAAACAGAGAATACACCATCAAGCTTCTGAGGGGCACATCTGACCGGCGTAATCACACGCGTATAACGCAAGCGCATGTATCGTTCAAGTAGTATAAAAAGTATCGATCCCATGAGGACTTAAAACCTTTGCTATTAATTTTTATGAGGTCAAATGTTTACAAGTATCTAATAGATTGATTGTTTGATTGGGTGGTGAATTTAAAACTTAAAACAAGTAAATAAAATTTCTTGAAAGTAGATTGAAGAAAATTCAAATTTATAAAACTATCCAGGGTTGTGAATCCTTCCAATATCTATTAAAGATGAAGTGGTTATCTTACAGTTGGGTAATATATTAATTTATTAACTTGGAACACTAAATTATGTAAAATCCTCTTCCGATGGTCGATTACAAATACCCAGTATAACCCAATTGAACCATATGTCTATGTCAACCAAATTACCTGGATTCATTAAGTTTAAGTTCCAATTATGGCTACCCCCGCCCGATAGGTATATTCCTATCCTGTAAGGAAATCTATTAAAAGGTTATCTATCCTTAAGGAATATCGTGGGCTATTGAGTCTAAGGTCTTTAACCTAAAATCCCTTTTCCAAGTTCATTTTAAGTTTACCTAATCAATTTTATTAATGGCCAGTTAATAAAAAACATTAAGATTAAGACTCAATAAATAAACCTTTATATTACCCAAGCTATAATCTAACCCCTTATAAACCGGTGATATTGGATTTCATCACAACCCCAGATAACTGGCTTAGTTACGACACATATTTACGGGTAGTAAAAATTTAAATAAAATAAAAGACAATAAGTAAAATACTGAAATTAAATACTGAAAAGTAAATTGCTGAAAAGTAAAAAAAGTAAAAAGTAAAAAGTAAAAAGTAAAAAAAATAAAAGTAAATTACTGAAAGTAAATTGCTGAAGAGTAAATTGCTGAAAAGTAAATTACTGAAATTAAATAAAGTAAAAATACAATAAAAGAAAATGCTGGGGTTAGAGGATCAACTTTTATTACTACTATTTTAGATATCTCCTTTAATATAATATATTAACTTTACGTAATAATTACCAACCAGCCATAAAGGCGGTATCCTGATTAAGTCAAATTAATAATTAATTACCAACCGACCAACCAGGCGGTATCCATACTTAGTCAGGTTAAAACCAATTTATAATTAATTAGCAACCGGCCAATATAGCGGTATCCTTATTAAGTCAAGTTTTAAATAGTTTATATATTATAATTAAGGGAGATTAATCTAAATAGCAATAATAAAAGCTTTACCTTTAACCCCAGCAAAGGGGAATTACCTCCTCATTGCTTGAAAAATAAAAACTGCAAAAGTAAAGAAAGGAAAGGATTGTGCGTAAAAGTAAATTGCGGAAAGTAAAAACTGAAAAATAAAGAAAAGAAAGTGCGAAAGCGGAAATTAATTACTGACAGCTGTAAATAAACAAACAAGATACAATCTTCTTATTTATTCTTTAGGAATTTCAAAGAAGAAAGTATGAATTTTACAAATGAAATGACTTGGTATTTATAGGCAAAATTTTGCCTCCATCAAATCATCCATCAAATTCTTCACCAAATCCATTATTAATTTCTCCACTAATTACTCCACCAAATCCATTATTAATTGCTCCACTAATTGCTTATCATATTTGGTGATGATTTGATAATTTTATTATTTATTTATTAATTTATTTTTTTTGCTTTGAAAATGATTGAAAATGACTTTAATAATTACACACAACACATTTCTGGATGGTTCATCAATTTCGCTCATGAAATATTCATAATTCGAAAATATTTTATCTTTCAAAGTTGTAGATCTTTGAGTCTTCTTTAATATGGAAGTTGAATCATCTCAATCTGATATTGGAGTAAAAATTTATGCCCAAAATACAACAGATGTGCAAAACTGGAATTTCAAAACCTGCACTTTGTCAAAAACGCCCTTTCAAGTTTCCAATCTCCAAAATTAAAATATCAAGTCCAATAATTTCCCTTATTTGACCCATATTTCGTCCTAAATGATTTCATTGAGACCCGATATTATTTTATCTGTAAAATAAACTAAAACACATCAAAACGTTCATCAAACCCGGGAAACTAAACAAAATATTAAATTAAAGGGGCGGTAAATATTGATATATTTTCCGCTCATCAACATCTCATGTCGACATATTCATAATTCTTTACAATTGATGCTATCCACCATAGGTGATCGAATTTGGACAAAGTTTTAAGGATGCCATATATATACAAGACTTGGAAAACTATCATGCTCCTACTAACTTTCTTATAAACACATGGTTCTTCATCATTCTTGATGAATCTAGATAATCTAATTATCTCATCAAAATGACGATTCTAGCTTCGGGATGTCTATTTAAGTCCATAAATAGACTTTTTGGAGCTTACAAACCAAGTTTGAAATCTCACTGGATATGAAACCCTCTGGTTGTTCCATATAGATATCATCTTCAAGGAATCCATTTAGGAAAGCGGTTTTCACATTCATCTGACATATCACATAATCATGAGATGCAACAATGGCTAAAAGAATCCAAATGGATTTTAGCATGGATACTGGTGAAAAAGTTTCCTCATAGTCAGTCCCAAGACGTTGAGTGTAACATTTCGCTACCAGTTGGGTTTTGTAAACCCATTTACAACTAATAGGTTTAACTCCTTCAAGAAGATCAACTAAGTCCCAGAATTGATTGTCATTCATAGAATCCATCTCAGATTTCATGGCTTCCTGCCATTTTCCCGAATCGATATCCAATATCGCTTCTTTATATGTAGTCGGATTTGTTTCCTCCAAGAGGAGAACATAAAGGCTCACATCAGATGTAAAAAATAATCTATCAGGAGGCTTTGATATTTTACTCGACTTAAGTAGAACTTGTGTTGTAGATCTTTCACCTAGTTGGATCTCTGGTTCCATCTCAGGTTCCTTAAAATTGGGATCAAACTCATCAAGTTCAATCTTTCTACAATTCACACAATCTCTTAAAAATTCATTTTCAAGAAAAGTGGCAAAATGAATAACAAATACATTTCCTTACTCATAATCATAGAATTGATATCCTAAAGAATTTTCAAGCTATCCAACAAACCTTTATTTATACCCTATGGGTGCAGTTTATCCCGCTGTGCAACTCTAACGTATGCAGGACGACTCAAAACCTTTAAATACCTAAGACTTGGATTTCTATCAAACCATATATGATAGAGGGTCATAAAAACTACTTTCGATGGAACCTTATTAAGTATGTGGGCAGTAGTAAGTAAAGCGTAACCCCAAAGGTAATAAGGAAGATACATATAGCCATCATGGATCACACCATATCCAATAAAGTATGATTTCTACGCTCAAACACACCATTGTGTTGAGGTACTCTTGGTGGGCTATATTGGGCAAGAATTCCATTCCCCCTTAAATAATTTATGTATTCTTCACTCATGTATTCACTGCCTCGATCTGATCGAAGGAATTTAATGAACTTAATGGTTTGTTTTTCTAATTCGTTTTGGATATTTTGAACTTGTCAAATGTTTCCGAGTTATGTCTCATCAAATAGACATAACCATATCTAGACTTATCATCCGTGAAAGTCACGAAGTATGTTGAACCATTATGAGCGGCATGATTTAATGGACCACACACATCATTGCGTATTAGCTCCAATAAATCTTTGGCACGATGTCCAACACCTTGAAATGGGGCATTTGTCATCTTTCCTCGGATACATAACTCACAAATCGGATAAGGATCTAAGGTAAGATTTTCAATCAAACCATCCTTTACCAATTTGGATAGACGTCTAACACATATGTGGCCCAATCTCATATGCCATAATTCAGTATTATTTAGTTCAGACTTCCTACTTGTATTTTTCTCTATATTAAAGACATCTCTATATGTTTCCAAAATATAGTTACCGTTTGATAAAAAACATTCACATTTCAATAAATTTTCTTTATCATACAAACATAAAGTTTCATCACTAATGTTTATTTTATATCCCTCTTTATCTAATATTGGCAATGATATTTTTGTCTGATAATTGAGGGAACATAATAACAGTCATGCAAATCTAATTTACATCTATTTGGGAGATCTAGAATAACTGTTCCTATGGCCTTGACATCCAATGTCTCGCCATTGCCAACTCTAAGCTAGATCTCCCATTTTTTCAACCTTATTTTAACCCTCATTTCCTGTAGGATTGCTAGTGTCTAACATCCATACACTATTTGCATCTAAGGCTAATGAGATGTCAATAATTGGAAAAATACAAAATGTTCCTAAGAGTTCTGCTTTTTCCTTTAAGCTCTGGAAAGTCATTCTTCCAGTGTCCAGACTTCTTACATTGTAGACATTGATCACGAGTTACTTTCGGTTTTACGCCTTTGCGCTTCATGGAGTTTTTCTTTGATATCTTCTTCTTCCCCATCTTGATTTTCTTTGACTTCCTAGAAGTCTTTTGTAACATCCATGATCTAGGAGAGGTTACCGGCAGGGGATAGCAGTACTAACCCCATAGCCTCTGACTAACTACCTATAACTGATACTAATATACTTATTTTGATTTGATTATACTTTGTATGGGACCGTAGCCCAACTTGAAAATACTAAAAATAAACTCAACATTATTTATTGTACTTGATAACGTTTGATTTTACAATGACTACACACAACAAAACTTGTACAAGACTCATATTTGACTATGACTCGTACTTGACTATTACTAAACTTTTACTCAAACTCTAACTCAAACTGGTGGACTCCATACCTAGTGACTGCATCAGTATCCATACTCTTGAGCTCGTCCTCCGAGAATCCTGCAAAATATAAAGACTGGAGTGGGGGTTAGATCGTTTCGATCTAAGTGAGTGGACTAAAAAAGAAAAACTATTATAAAAACTTTTGGTTCTGAAACCGAAAACTCATAAAATAACTTTTTAAGAAAACTGGTTTCTGTTTTTAAAACTCTGAACTTCTTTCTTAAAATCTCTTATAAAAACTTCTGTTTCGGGAAAAATTTCTTTTCTAAAAGCTCTTTTAAAACTGTATCTGAAATCTAAAATCTCTATCTGAAATCTGTATCTCTATCTGAAAAACTTGACGTATGAGGGCGTTACGTTTCGCCGTCCTCCCATACTCCTAACTGTACCCAGCAGTGCAAATCCATGACTTTGGGGCGTTACGTATCGCCATCCTGTTGGACAATTATGACCCATAACGTCACTATTTGTAAAAGACATTGTGGTTTTTGTACAAATTAACTATGTGACAATGGAAATTTATATTTTATCATTTTGTAATTAGATTACTTGAATATATAAATGATAAAAGTCCTTATGATTAGTTCCAGATTAATAAGATATGAGACAATATCAACCCACAAAGGTTTAATCATTAAATATCCCTAGTCGTAGTATTATCGAGACTGGACATTGATAATGCGGAATAGACTAGTATTGCACTTGTGCGTGTTATGGAAGCGTAACAACATAGTTCTCATATATTTAAGTATTGGATGCTTATGCAATTGTGATAGGAGGTTGTGTTTGCTGATGGTACGGAAACAACTTCGCTCTAGATAGACCCATCAGAATCCCATTGGTAGTATGACTATGTGGCTATGGGAATCCGATTCAGGGTAGGTGTATTTGGTCTTAACCTGAGACTTACATCGCTAATACTCGCGACAATCAATACGCTTTGGTTTTGGTCATCCGGGACTATAACAGGTTCTGAGTACGCCTTTTCTGGGTTTATTGAGAATCGTAGTGTATTGGGTGTGATGTCAAGACGGAAGTATCACTTCAGTCATATGGAGATGATGATCACGTAGGGATACATAACTGGTTACCTATTATGTTGCAACTATCGGGATAATATGACAAGGTCATGATTATCCGATTATAGAGACTAGTTGCTAGTGATCCGATATATGCTTCGTACGGGGCAGACACTATTCCAGCACTACGTATACTACGCCTGTTATATATTATATATTCCTTAAAGAATAATTCTGGAGAATTGGGAAGGCATGACGCTTTGCTAGAAGCCAACCATGTCTTGTAAATCGGTAAGAACGTGGTACCGGGTACGCACGTGTTCGGATAGTCTGATGACCAGATTTACTACAAACATATCCAGGGATCTCATGGGTCGCTTCCCGAAGATTCACCGATGACGTATGACTCGAACATAATTAATCTAGGATTAATTACGGTAAGATTTTATCTGAGATAAAATTCAATTAAGAGAGAGAGATCGATCAATTTGGAATTAATCGATTAAATAATATATTCGATATATTATATGAATTTAGATTTCATAATGGAATTAAAATTGGATTTTAATTCGGACGAACGAATAAATTCGCGAGCGACTTTAATAATAATTTTGCGAGGCATTATTATTTAATTAAATTTGATTTAATTAAGTCGCAACAGAAAATTCGTTAATTCGGAATTAACGAACCCGAGCCCAAAGTGTGTTTGCGGGCCCACTCGGATTTTGAATTAAAGTGGGGCCCACAAGTCACATCACAAATTACATCACTTGTCCATCAAGTGTCAAAGTTGAGTGATGGGAGTAGTTGGGCCTAATAAATGTAATTTTCCCTCCAAAATTTGCTTTAGCTTTTTGGAAAAGCATATACCAAATTTGAGAGACTTTTTGCATAAGGTTTTTTTTAGAAAAACAAAACACAAAATTGAAAAGCTCTCTCATCTCCTTATTCTCTCATTGCCATGAACCACCTAGGAACAAAGGGGAAATTTTGTTGCAAAATTTTCTTAGTGCTAGCACATAAAGAATCATACAAAGGAGATAGGGAAACTTTTCCCATAGAGTTTGGAATTCACTTTTCAAGCTTGGAGCTCAACATACAAATTCAAAGAGGAACTTGGAGCACTTCAAAGGAGGCAAAAGTTTTGAACTTTCCATCTACATCCAACCGAGCATTGTGAGTATATTTTCCGCTATATTCCTTTGGGTATTCACACATGTTTATGCTTATTAGATCTTGGGATTGATCTTAGAGACCCAACAATGGTATCATGAGCTTATTTAAGCATGAAATTGAATTAGGGTTCTTAATCTAAAATTTGGGTATTTTTGATTTGAGCATGATTTGATCAAATTGTTTGTTTGCGTATGCTTAGATAATGATAACTAAGAGTTATGCATGATCAATTTTATGAAAAATTAATTGGATTAATATCCCCAAATTACATTGCTTGGCCGAATGTAAGCATGAACTCTAATGTCATGGTGATTTTGATTTTAGACCATTAGATATGTTTAAAATGAATGGATAAATTGATTTGTGATTTAATTGGATTGAAATCAAAATTAATGAAAAAAATCCCATATTGCCGTGACTATAATAGCATGTTAATGACTTGATTTTGTTTCAATAATGTTGGACATGTATTGAAAATAATAAAGCATGATTAATTATGTAAATTGGTATTTTGGAAATGTTAATTTAAATAATTAATTATGGCTATACACTTTAATTAATTAAATTGTGAAATTTGGAATATTAGAATTTAATTAATTTAGACTTAATTTGGAATTGGGCTAAAATTGTTGTATTTGGGCCTAATGGGCTTGGTTAGGCCAAGTTGGTTTAAGACAATTGGATTGGATCCAAATTGGGCCTAAACCATTCCATTAAGTCCAAATATAATAAATTGGCCTTTTAAAATTTAATTGGGCCTAATGGGCCAAAATTAATTTTATGGCAAAGAGTGATTCCTTATTGGGCTTTGGTTGCCAAAGTCCATGCCTTAAGAAATTAATTGAAAGCCTATTGGACTTTAATTAATTGACATTGGATGTTAATTGGGCTTTGAGACCCATTACGATTAGATTTAGAATCTAAATCATAAAGGCACATTAAAAGTGTAATTAAATAATTTGGAATTAAATAAAGAATTAGTATTGGATACAAATTAAATTAGATTTAAAATTGTAGTTCAATATAATTAGAGAATACGCACATTGAGTACTTATTCTCAAACGAGTTGGACTCGCGCAAATCAAATCGTTGTTTGAACATTGGATGATCACTTAATTCAAAGATTAATTAATTGGATTAGATTGATTGAATAACATGCTTTGTGTGAATACATGGATGTATTATATGAATAATGTATATCGGATGGATATTAGATGGGTGAGGGCAATTTTGAAAATTATTGTAATAAATTTAGAATTTATTAAATTGGACCTGCGTGTCCAGCCTTTATCTCTCGATTCTTTGTAATTCTCTTCTCACCAATTCCCCTCAATGTAATGAGGTTTCTTTATTGTATTATGTAATTGGGTAGAAGTTAGAATAGTGCTAGCCGGGGAGAGGAAATGAAGTGATTTGTTCTAGGAATAATTTGTGAGATATCCATCCGCATATCATTATTAATTTATTTATCACGCCTTATTATGCTTTTAGAATGCATGCTTAAGGGTGTATGATGAGACCTAATCAAAGATAATTAATTGGTTTCCCATTACGCGAAAAACCCTCAATAAATATTAAGCATTTTCCTTCCATTGAGTGATTCATTCTCAAGATCCAAGATTGGCATTGGTTTGTTGGCCAAAGTCAATACATTTGTCCATCGTGGATGTGTTTGAATCATGAAGGCTTTGTTCCATATCGTATGTCTTGCCCAAGTTGTGATTTGTTGGCCAAAGTCAAGATCACTTCTTGTTCATCAACATCGATTACGAAGCTTTCCAAGGTTAATGGGTCCCGCTTAACTGGAATCATTAAGCTTGTTGAGCCAAAGCCAAGGCTTAGTTGATTCAGAGGAAAATGTTAGGAAAATATTGGATATATTGGCATATATATTGTATATATGTTTCGGACTTGGAGGTCCACCTACCGGATCTAGGAATTGGATGAGATCCAATTGATCTTAGAGATCTACCTAGTTAAATATCATACAATTTGTTGGCCAAAGTCAAGGTTGTGTGTTATTTAACGGGATCCTAGCCCACTAGGAAACTAGGTTTCCCGAGTACTCAACAGAGGGTTAGAGGCTCGCCGAAAAATAGTGGGAGGCTAGTATTGAATTTTCAATTTCGTTCAAATACTTGCCAATACGCGCTTTCAAATTATTTCATCATTATATATATATTTATTAGTTGGACTAATATTTTATTATTTTTCTTATGACAGTTGGACTGTACCCAAATATCGTTAATTGAATAGTTTGACTATTGCAAATAAGATGACTGGAAAGATAAGAGTTAGAGACATTATCATTGGCGAAAATGTCTTTAATGGCGCGAACTTTCCTGATTGGGATATGAACCTCATGATTGTCCTAGGGGCTGAGAGGATGCTCTATATGATAGAGAGACCTATCGGGCCTAAGTCCGGAAATGAGCAGCCGCTTGAGCTTGAGCTTTGGAAGACTCATAGCGATGATAACTCAACTGCTCAATCCGTCATGCTCGCTGCGATGACCCCTCAATTTCGTCGCCAAAAAAAAAAGATTGGATCCCTATACTATGATGGCAAAATTGAAGGACCTTCATCGATCTAACCTTAGATCGCAAATGTGTGAATTGCAGAAGAAACTCTTTCGTTCGCGAATGTCAGAGGGTACATCTGTTGAGCACCATGTGTCGTAGATGATTGCAGATATTGAACAGCTAGGTCAGCTAGGCATAACCTTTAAGGCTGAGACTTCTATAGATTTGATATTGCAGTCTCTTCCTGACAGCTGGAGCGGGTTCATCATGAACTATAATATGATGAACCAAGACCATACTCTTGGAGAGTTGATGACAATGCTGCGTGAAGCAGAAAAAGAGCTATTGAAGGGCAAAAAGCGTGAGGCGCACTTCGCTTCAACATCTCAGCCTCTGAGGGCTTGGCCCAAGGCAACTGGAGGTGTAAAGAAGAATAAGAAGATGAAGGGCAAGGCCAAATCGTCAAAGTCTTCTGGGAAGGCAAAGGACAAATCCCAAGATGTATGCCTGCAGTGTGGCAAACGGGGTCACTAGAAGCGTGACTACCGTGAGTACAAGGTGCACATGAAGGAAATCAAAGCAGGTAAGGCACCGGCTTCAGGTATGTTTGTTATAGAAATAAACACGTCTACTTCTAGTTTTAAAAATTAGAATTTTGATTCTGGTTGTGGTACTCATATATGTACTGATGTGCAGGATCTGCGGATTAGTAGGAGACTGACCTCATGAGAGATAGACCTCCACGTTGGAAATGGGACTCGAGTCGTCGTTTTGGCCGTTGGGACTTATATTTTGGAATTGCCCTCGGGGCATGTACTTAATCTTTCAGACTATTATTATATACCTAGTTTGACTAGGAATATTTTATATGTATCTTTATTGGCCCAATGTGGCTATACTTTTTTTTTTTAGAAACACTGGGTGTTTTATGTATAAAAATGATATGGAGATATGCAGTGCTGATGTGAATAATGGTCTTTATATTTTGAATATAAATCAATCTCAAACATATAATGTAACAAACAAAAGGCTTAAATTAAGTAACAAAATGAAACTTATATGTGGCATTGTCGTCTGGGACACATTAACAAGACTCGCATATCCACACTTTCGAAGAGTGGGTACTTGGACGGATTTGCTCCAAATTCATATGACGTCTGCGAATCTTGTTTATTAGGAAAAATGCCTAAAACACCTTTTAGCGGTAAATGTGCACGTGCCACCGAACTGTTAGCCCTCGTTCATAGTGACGTATGTGGGCCCATGTCTAGCCAGGTAGAGGTGGATATGAATACTTCGTAACCTTCACGGATGATGCATCGTGTTATGGTTATATGTATTTTATGAGACACAAGTCGGAAACCTTTGAGAAATTCAAAGTGTTTTGACACGAAGTAGAAAAACAGACCGGCAAAAGTATTAAAATATTACGGTCAGACCGTGGTGGAGAATACTTGAGCAATGAGTTTCTTGATTACTTGAAAGAGTATGGTATTTTTTCACAGTGGACTCCTCCCAGAACACCTCAATTAAACGGTGTGTCCGAACAGAGAAACCGAACTTTGTTAGACATGGTAAGGTCGATGATGAGTCACACTGAGCTACCTATTTCTTTATGGGGATATGCATTGAACAGTGCAAAACTTATTTTGAATAAGGTTCTGTCAAAGTCTGTTCAACAGACTCCATATGAAATATGGACAGGAAAGAAACCGGGTTTCTCATTCCTAAATATTTGGGGTTGCTAGGCATACGTCAAACGTTTGGATGGTACCAAACTTGAACCCAAATCGGATAAGTGTCTATTTGTAGGTTATCCTAGGAAAACCAAAGGATATTACTTCTACAACCCACAAGAGAACAAAGTATTTGTTTCTCTACATGCGGTTTTCCTTGAGAAGGAATTCCTAAATGCAGTGGTAAGTGGGAGGAAAGTAGAACTCGATGAAAATCGGAGTGATACCGTTCCTGGCACAGAATCCTTAACGGAACATGAATAGTTCATCAGGGATGAGACTGTACCACAATCTTCGAATACACAAGAACCGCGTAGGTCAGAGAGAGTCAGAAAAAAACCTGAGAGGTATGAGTTTCTGATCTCACCTCATGTGGATATTATTCTTATTGAGGAAGACGAACCGGCTACGTATGAGGAAGCGATACAAGGTATCGACTCTGGTTTATGTCAAGATGCCATGAAGTCCGAAATGGATTCCATGTACACCAACCAAGTTTGGACACTGGTTGATGCACCAGAAGGTGTAAAGCCTATTGGTTGCAAATGGGTCTTCAAGAAGAAGACTGACATGGATGGCAACATACAAACGTACAAAGTTAGGCTTGTAGCAAAAGGGTATCGTCAACGACATGGTGTCGATTACGACGAAACTTTTTCACCTGTTGCCATGATTAAATGCATTCGGATAATGCTTGCTATTGCTGCATATTTTGATTACGAGATATGGAAGATGGACGTCAAAACTGCTTTCATTAACAAAAACCTTTTGGAGGATGTTTATATGCAACAGTTTGACGGTTTTGTCGTACCAAAAAATACAGACAAGGTTTACAAGTTAAATCGATCTATTTATGGATTGAAGCAAACATCGCATTTTTGGAACCAACGTTTTGATGAGATCATAAAAGAATATGATTTCATTCAAAACGAGGATGATCCTTGTGTATATAAGAAGGTTAGTGGGAGTGCACTGACATTCATTGTCCTTTACGTTGATGATGTATTGTTTATTGGCAATGACATTCCCATGCTACAATCGGTGAAAGCTTGGCTTTCATTAAAATTCTCTATGAAAGATGTGGGAGAAGCAAACTTTATTCTGGGAATAAAGATCTACGAGATAGATCTAGAAAGCTACTTGGACTCTCACAGAGTACATATATTGACAAAGTGTTGAAGAGATTCAACATGAAACAGTCTAAGAGGGGACTGTTGCCAGTTTGACATGGCGTCACTCTATCTAAGGACATGTGTCCTAAAAATCAAGATGAGAGAGACAATATGAGTCGGATCACGTTCTCTTCGGCATTCGGATCGATCATGTATGCCATGATATGTACGCGACCTGATGTCTCGTATGCTTTGAGCATGTGTAGTCGCTATCAGGCCGATCCAGGTGATGGTCACTGGGTTGCGGTTAAGAACATCCTTAAGTATCTTAGACGAACTAGTGATGCATTCTTAATCTATGGAGATGGAGAACTTGAGGTAACTGGGTTTACCGATGCAAGTTTCCAAACCGATAAAGACAACTATTAGTCACAATCTGGGTATATATTTTGTTTGAACAACAGAGTAGTAAGCTGGAAATCTTCCAAGTAAGAGAATGTTGCCGATTCAACAACAGAAGCGGAATATATTGCTGCTGTTGAAGCAGCAAAAGAGGCAGTTTGGATCCGTAAATTCCTAATTGGATTAGGAGTAGTTCCGTTAGCAGCTGAGCCCGTTCCATTATATTGTGACAATAACGGGACTATAGCGCATGCTAAGGAACCGCGGTCTCATCAATGATCTAAGCATGTTCTTCGACATTTCCATTTGATTCGTGAGATCATACATCGTGGCGATGTGAAGATCAAGAAGGTTGCATCAGAGGACAACATTGCAGATCCGCTGATGAAATCTATTCCTCAGCAAAAGTTTGAGTGACATGTACATAGTTCAGATGTTACATGCTTGAGTGACTGGCTATAGGCCAAGTGGGAGATTGTTGGACAATTATGACCCATAGCGTCACTATTTGTAAAAGACATTGTGGTTTTTGTACAAATTAACTATGTGATAATGGAAATTGCTATTTTATCATTTTGTAATTAGATTACTTGAATATATAAATGATAAAAGTCCTTATGATTAGTTACAGATTAATAAGATATGAGACAATATCAATCCACAAAGGTTTAATCATTAAATATCCCTAGTTGTAGTATTATCGAGACTGGACATCGATAATACGGAATAGACTAGTATTGCACTTGTGCGTGTTATGGAAACATAACAACATAGTTATAATATATTTAAGTATTGGATGCTTATGCAAGTGTGATAGGACGTAGTGTTTGCCTATGGTACGGAAACAGCTTCGCTCTTGATAGACCCATCAGAATCCCATTGGTAATATGACTATGTGTCTATGGGAATCCGATTCAGGGTAGGTGTATTTGGTCTTAACCTGAGACTTGCATCGCTAATACTTGCGACAATCAATACGCTTTGGTTTTGGTCATCCGAGACTTTAACAGGTTCTGAGTACGCCTCTTCTGGGTTTATTGAGAATCGTAGTGTATTGGGTGTGATGTCAAGACGGAAGTATCACTTCAGTCATATGGAGATGATGATCACGCAGGGATACATAACTGGTTCCCTATTATGTTGCAACTATCGAGATAATATGACAAGGTCATGATTATCCGATTATAGAAACTAGTTGCTAGTGATCCGATATATGCTTCGTACAGGGCAGACATTATTCCAGCCCCAGGCCTTGCATGTGATATCTGATACTGGATCGCAATACGCAATACTACGTATACTACACCTGTTATACATTATATATTCCTTAAAGAATATTTCCGGAGAATTGGGATGGCACAACGCTTTGCTAGAAGCCAACCATGTCTTGTAAATCGGTAAGAATGTGGTACCGGGTACGCATGTGTTCGGATAGTCCGACGACCGGATTTACTGCCAACATATCCAGGGATCTCATGGGTCGCTTCCCAAAGATTCACCGATGACGTATGACTCGAACATAATTAATCTATGATTAATTACGACAAGATTTTATCTGGGATAAAATTCAATTAAAAGAGAGAGCGATTAATTTGGAATTAATCGATTAAATAATATATTCGATATATTATATTAAATTAGATTTCATAACGGAATTAAAATTGGATTTTAATTCGAGCGAACAAATTAATTTAGAATTAATTCGCGAGCGACTTTAATAATAATTTTGCGAGGCATTATTATTTAATTAAATTTGATTTAATTAAGTCGCAATAGAAAATTCGTTAATTCGGAATTAACGAACCCGAGCCCAGAATGTGTTTACGGGCCCACTCGGATTTTGAATTAAAGTGGGGCCCACAAGTCACATCAGAACTTACATCACTTGTCCATCAAGTGTCAAAGTTGAGTGATAGGAGTAGTTGGGAACAATAAATGCAATTTTCCCTCCAAAATTTGCTTCAGCTTTTTGCAAAAGCATATACCAAATTTGAGAGACATTGTGCATAAGGTTTTTTTAGAAAAACAAAACACAAAATTGAAATGCTCTCTCCTCTCCCTATTCTCTCATTGCCGTGAACCACCTAGGAACAAAGGGGAAATTTTGTTGCAAAATTTTCTTAGTGCTAGCACATAAAAAATCATACAAAGGTGATAGGGAAACTTTTCCCATAGAGTTTGGAATTCACTTATCAACCTTGGAGCTCAACATACAAATTCAAAGAGAACTTGGAGCACTTCAAAGGAGGTAAAAGTTTTGAACTTTCCATCTATATCCAACCGAGCATTGTGAGGATATTTTCCGCTATATTCATTTGCGTATTCACACATGTTTATGCTTATTAGATCTTGGGATTGATCTTACATCCATAAGTAAATATATACCATCTAATTCATCAATATAACACACTCCTTATATCAAACACATCAATCATCATCATCCTAATCAAATCAACAACTTGAATAAAAAATCTAAAACTACCCAAACACCCATTTCATCAACACAAAACTACCCAAACTCCATTATTTGAAGTCACAAACTCACCACAATCTCTCAACAATCAAATTGCAAATTGTTTAAAATTTGGGTTTTGGGTTTCTTACCTCTTCCATGCTTGATTCCTTCACCCTCCAAGCCTCCAATGGTTGCCATGATTCACTTGGCTTCATCGTCATTCTTTCTCTCTTTCTTTCCTTCTTCATTTCTTTCTTTCTTCTTCCTCTTTTCTTTCATCTTTCTTTTCTTCTTCTCCATCTCACGTTATTGCCTTTATTTTTGCTTTTCAAATTTGTGATTTGTGATAGTACTTGCTTTATATAGTGGGGGGTGCCTTAGATATTTTGTAAGTTATGGAAGTGTGTAGAAAAAGGTAGAAAGTTTTAGATTTCTCCTTTTAAGCCCGAAATTACTATTCATTCGTATTTTAACTCGCCTTTTTTACTAGCTTATCATCCGAATTTGGGAAAATATTCAACGTGGAAGTTGTAGGTCTTGATCCCAGCTTTTCGAAAATATAAAATTCATAAGAATCGGAGATCGTATGAAAAAGTTATGCCCCAAATACCATGGGCTGTCTAAAGGAAACACGGTACAGTCTCGTCCTGGGACTTCGAGAAATTTACCGATTGTCCCCAAAGTCATCTCATGAGCATATTTGAGTCTCAACATAATTTATTTTATATTATCTTCGTCCAACAATATCACAGTACTACAACGTAATAGTAACTAAACTACCGGTCGTTACAAATTCTCCCCCCTTAAATAGGAGTCGTCCTCGAATCCTTTCTCATGTCTACTCGTGGTTTTTGTAGTTTCGCGAATCTCTAGAGATTTTATTATACTTATCTCATTGTCTCCAACTTTTACTAGTTATTTGACTTTTCCCTCTTTCTTCTTTTCTAAGTTCTCGTTTCGTAAGTCTTCTGCTGAGTATCCTCGACCATTTCTTTCTGACCTTTTTGTTGTACTCAATATATCTTATCTGACCTTTACTTGCTCCACAATTTCTTAACTTATTGTATTCTTAGTAACTGGTATCTTAACTCTCACCGAAGATTCTAATATCTTCATATCTGTACTCGATATTTCTCTATTCCAATTGTCCAACTTGATCTTAATATTCTTTCTCATTACTTAGCTATCAACTTCCTATACTCCACTTGTGACCTTCAACAGTTATAAGTTTCTCTCTCTAAGTTCCAAAATTTATGCTTCCCTAAGGGACTTGGGGTTTTTCTAACTTACTAATATTGTTTATTAACACCATTTGTACCTAAAGTGTTACTCCTAGATAAATTTTTAGTGGTACCTTTTGGTTTGATTCTGGTTAAAGCTTATATCCTTTCGTACTTGCTTATAAAAATCGTTACTCACGTTCTTGTCATTATTCCGTAGTTCAAGAATTCATCTCTATGACAATAACAGCTTTGCACTAACCTATTCCTTCATTTCTGTACTATGATATGAACCTACCAAACCACCCATACCCGTGGCTAAATGATGAGCGGAAAATATATCAATATTTACCGCCCCTTTAACTTAATATTTTGTTTAGTTTCTCGGGTTTGATGAACGTTTTGATGTGTTTTAGTTTATTTTGCAGATAAAATAATATCAGGTCTCAATGAAAGTATTTAGGATGAAATATGGGTCAAATAAGGGCAATTATTGGACTTGATATATTAATTTTGGAGATTGGAAACTTGAAAGGGCGTTTTGACGAAGTGCAGTTTTGGGAATTCCAGTTTTGCGCATCTGTTGTATTTTGGGCATAACTTTTTACTCAGATATCGGATTGAGCTGATTCAAGTGCAAGATTAAAGAAGACTCAAAGATCTACAACTTTGAAAGAGAAAATATTTTCGAATTCTGAAGAGTTTATGACCGAAATTGATGAACCATCCAGAAGTGTGTGATGTGTAATTATTAAAGTCATTATCAATCATTTTCAAAGCAAAATATAAATTAATAAATAATTAATAAAAATTATCAAATCAACACCAAACAAGATAAGCATTAGTGGAGTAATTATGGATTTGGGGGGAGTAATAGTGGAGAATTAATAATGGATTTGGTGGAGAATTTGATGGATGATTTGATATAGGCAAAATTTTGCCTATAAATACCAAGCCATTTCATTTGTAAAATTCATACTTTCTTCTTTGAAATTCCTAATGAATAAATAAGAAGATTGTATCTTGTTTGTTTATTTACAGCATCCAGTAATTAATTTCTGCTTTCGCACTTTCTTTTCTTTACTTTTCAGTTTTTACTTTCCGCAATTTACTTTTACGCACAAACATTTTCTTTCTTTACTTTTGCAGTTTTTATTTTTCAAGCAATGAGGAGGTAACTCCCCTTTGCTGGGGTAAAAGGTAAAGCTTTTATTATTGCTATCTAGATTAATCTCCCTTAAATATAAAATATAAACTATTTAAAATCTGACTTAATGAGGATACCGCTATATTGGCCTGTTGGAAATTAATTATAAATTGGTTTTAACCTGACTAAGTATGGATATACCCCGCCTGGTTGGTCGGTTGGTAATTAATTATTAATTTGACTTAATCAGGATACCGCCTATATGGCTGGTTGGTAAATATCACGCAAAGTTAATATATTATATTAAAGGAGATATCTAAAATAGTAGTAATAAAAGTTGATCCTCTAACCCCAGCATTTTCTTTTATTGTACTTTTACTTTATTTAATTTCAGTAATTTACTTTTCAGCAATTTACTTTCAGTAATTTACTTTTATTTTACTTTTTACTTTTTACTTTTTACTTTTTACTTTTTACTTTTTTTACTTTTCAGCAATTTATTTTCAGTATTTAATTTTCAGAATTTACTTTATGTCTTTTATTTTATTTAAATTTTTACTACCCGTAAATATGTGTCGTAACTAAGCCAGTTATCTAGGGTTGTGATGAAATCCAATATTACTGGTTTATAATGGGTTAAAATATAGTTTGGGTAATATAAAGGTTTATTTATTAAGTCTTAATCTTAATGCTTTTTATTAACTGGTCATTAATAAAATTGAACTGGTAAACTTAAAATGAACTAGACATAGGTATTTTAAGTTTAAGACCTTAGACTCAATAGCCCACGATCTTCCTTGATGATAGATAACCCTTTAATAGATTTCCTTACAGGATATGAATATACCTGTTGGGCGGGGGTAGCCATAATTGGAACTTAATCTTAATGAATCCAGGTAATTTGGTTGACATAGACATATGGTTCAATTGGGTTAAACTGGGTATTTGTGTCTGACCATCGACAGAGGCTCACACATAATTTAGTGTTCCAGGTTAATAAATCAATATATTACCCAACTTTAAGATAACCACTTCATCTTTAAAATGATATTGGAAGAAATCACAACCCTAGATAGTTTTTAATATTGAATTTTCTTAAAACCTATTTCGACAATTTTATTTACTTGCTTTTAAATTTAGAATCGTCACCATTTCAAATCATCAATCAAGTTGTTAGATACTAGTAATCATTTGACCTCATAAAATTAATAGATTAGATATTAAGTCCTCGTGGGATCGATATTTTTTATACTATGTGAACGATACGTGCGCTTGCGTTATACGTGTGTGTTTACGCCGGTCAAGTTTTTGGCGCCGTTGCCGGGGACTTATTTATCTTTTACTATTAGTTTAGGGGTTAGATACGTTACTTGTATCTAATTTTTTTTACTTAATGTTTTTGTTTTCTTGTGTTTCAGGTTCTCGGAAACTTCATGAGACGAACCAGAAGCTTTGAACTCCGACCGCTTGACCCGGAAATTGAAAGAACCATCAGACAGTTGAGAAGGGAAAGGCGAGAAGGCCAATAAGCTTTAGTCAACATGGAACCTGAACCTTTGAACGTTACACCACCAATTCCCATTCGAGACAGAACCATTCCGGTGGTTGACAGACTCATTTCCTGTATTGTACTTCCTCCCTTATCAGAAAATGTGTGTTACATCAAAACATGCATTCAGATGATTCAACAGTCAGTTCAATTCAGAGGGAAGGCAACTGAAGATCCTAATGCCTACATCAGTAACTTCCTGGAAGTTTGCGGCACTTTTAACTACAACAGAGCATCAGAAGAAGCAATGGGACTGTGAGTTTTTCCATATTCCCTGAAGGACGGAGCTAAAGCTTGGCTACATTCACTACCAGCAGGTTCCATAACAACTTGTAACACTTTAGCCACCAAATTTCTTGCAAAATACTTTCCACCAGCTAGAACCGGAAAGCTGAGGAATGACATCACATCCTTTGTACAACAAGATTCAGAATCCCTCTGCGAAGCTTGGGAAAGGTACAAAGATTTTCTCCGGAAATGTCCTCACCATGAGATTCCAAAATGGCTTCAAGTCCAAACATTCTATAATGGGCTTTCTGGAATAATGAGAACCACAATCGATGCTGCTGCTGGAGGAGCCTTGATGGCAAAAGGAGAAGATCAAGCCTGCGACCTAATCGAAAAAATGGCCAATAATAATTCCTTGTGGCCAACAGAAAGGAGCATGATCCAAAGAATTGCAGGAATTTATGAAAGTGAAGCCAATACAGCAGTCAACGCCAAGCTGGATCAGATATGCAAATTCATGGAGACTCTTACCACTGGATCCACAAGTTCACCATATGGAGGAGCACCAGAGTCGAACCAACTTGAAGAAACGGTTAATTATGTCAACAATTTCAACAGACAGGGGAACAATCCATATTCCAACACCTACAACCCAGGGTGGAGGAATCATCCTAATTTATCATGGAGCAACAATTCAGGCCAACAGCAGAACTATCCACCACCTGAATTCCACCAACAAAACAAAAGCCAGGAGCAAGCAAATGAACCAGGAATAACAGAAGTGTTGACCCACTTGAAAAAGTTAGAAGCAAAACACGACTCTCAAGCAGCAAGATATGATGCTATGTTTCAATCCCAAGCAGCATTAATTCAAAGTCAATCTGCTTCTATTAAAGCACTGGAGAATCAAATTGGACAACTGGAAAATGCTCAGAGTTACAGACCGTCAGGTACCCTTCCTAGCAACACAGAGCCAAATCCAAGAAACATCGGGAAGGAGCAATGTCATGCCATCATGTTAAAAAGTGGTACTGAAATCAACAAAGATGTTGGAGCCAAAACAACTGCTGAGGAAGTTCCAAAAGAAACAAAGCAACAGATGGAGGAAAAAGAAGCAAAGGAAAAAGAACAGATCATTCCACCTCCACCTTTTTCTCAACGTCTTCAGAAGAACAAATTGGACAAGAAATTTTCTCGGTTCCTGGAGATCTTCAAAAAGCTGCATATCAACATTCCATTTGCAGAAGCGTTGGAACAAATGCCCAGCTATGCCAAATTCATGAAAGACATTCTTTCACGAAAATGGAGGTTGGGAGATTACGAGACAGTGGCATTATCAGAAGAATGCAGCGCTATCATTCAGAGGAAACTTCCCCCAAAATTGAAAGATCCTGGCAGTTTTACTGTTCCTTGCGTCATAGGAGAACATAACTTTGGAAAGGCTCTGTGTGATTTAGGTGCGAGTGTTAACTTAATGCCTTTTTCTATTTTCAGGAAATTACAGATTGGAGAAACAATGCCAACTTCAGTCTCACTGCAACTTGCTGATAGAACGCTCATATTTCCAAGAGGCGTAGTTGAGGATGTGCTGGTCAAGGTTGACAAATTCATTTTCCTAGCAGATTTTATTGTCCTTGATATGGAGGAAGACGCAGACGTGCCAATCATCCTTGGGAGACCATTCTTGGCTACAGGTCGAACCATTATTGATGTACAAAAAGGAGAATTAACCATGAGGGTACAGGACCAAGAAGTAACATTCAATGTTTTCAAGGCCATGAATTTCCCAGATGATGAAAAGAATGAGGAATGTTTCAAACTCGATGTGATACACAGTACCATTCAGAACTCTGATGAAAGACAAAGTTCTACTAACAAACTTAAAACATGTCAATTGCCTGTGAAGCCTAAAGATAAAGCGTATTTTGTACTGAAGGAGCCAATTCTTGCACTACAAGCAACATAAGAGAAAAAGTTCCACCAGCTCAACGAATTGGAGGAATTTCACAATCAGCCTTTTGAAGATGCCAAATTGTACAAAGAAAAGGGCAAGAAAAGACATGATGAGGAGTTAGTGCGCGTACAACTGGAACCAGGGCAGAAGGTACTGTTAAACAAATCAAGGGTGAAATTCTTCCCATGGAAGCCAAAATCACGGTGGTCAAGTCCATTTATGATCAGCAAGGTTTTACCAAATAGATCCGTTGAGATACATGATCCTGACGCTAACAAAACTTTCAAGGTTAAAAACAAGCGTGTCAAGCACTACTGGGGAGAATCATTTAAGCGACAAAAAGAAAGTGTCACACTTTTAGATCCAGCTTAACGTTCGAGAAGTCAAGTCTGGCTGACGACTTTAAACTTAGCGCTAGCAGGGAGGCAACCCATGCAATTTGTGTATATATTATGATTTGGTGTGTTTTATTTTTGTGTATTTAGTCTTTGCAGGTTTAGTCATTTCAAGATGGAAGATGCTCTCGCAAATCTTCACAAGCAATTTCCTTCTCTCCCTCAAAAATCTCTGATGAAAGTTTACAAAGCTCGCTTAGAACGGATGAGGTTACTGACAATCAAAGGTATTCCTAATGACATTCGTTGGGTAATTGAAGCACGAGTCCGATTGGCATGTGAGTCTTCTGACTCTTTTATTTCACATCTGCCTGGTTTAGGAAAAAGCACATATGCTAAAAAGAGAAGAGCCAAAATAATGTGTGTTTGTTATAAATGTGCTCGCATGTTTTGTAATACTCGTTGTCGTTCTTAGGAATGGTGTCTGATAACCGCGAAGATAAGATTAACTTCATTAGGGATGGCTTGAGTAAGGAGTCTTTGGATGACATATCTAAAACTCTTGAGACGCATCCCAGTGGATGTGTGTATCATGAAATTCACATGTTATATGCACAATTCCAAAAGGAAAGACAACTGTTAAGTCTCGGGAATCTGACTCAAAAAGACCCTGTTTGCCAATTTATAAGAAAATTGGATGGGAAGCTTGTCCCTGACGCATAGACGTCAATCAAGCCGTTACTTTTCTTGTATATATTATCTCTTTGTCTTTTCTTAATAATTGTGATTTGTTTTGTTGTTTTCTTTTAATTTTCTCCGACAGGATCCAGACCTTTTTGACTATCACGATATTAATTCGCTACTAATCGTCCTCTGGAAGATACTTGTGATATTTTTACTCACCCTTTTCAGGTACTATAAATTCAGCCCGTCATTGCACTTTTGAAGGCATCCAGAGTTGAGAAGGAAATACATGTAAAACATGGAAGCCACTTCAAGAAGACGAGTTGAAAACATCTGTGTGTTTTGCGGTAGTAGTGTTGGTACTAAACCACAATACGTAGAAGCAGTACAGGAATTGGGTCGAGTCTTAGCTGCAAGAAATATGCACTTAATATATGGCGGAGGAAATCTTAGACTTATGGGGATCGTTTCAAAGGCTGTACAGGAAGGAGGCAGTCACGTTTTGGGAATCATCCCAAAACCATTGGCAGAGGCAAATCTTATTGGATCATCAAACGGAGAGGAACTGATCGTGCCAGATATGTCTGAACGACTGGTAGAAATGATTAACCGTGTTGATGCTTTTATCGCTTTGCCAGGTGGCTTGGGTACAGTGGAGGAAATTTTTATAGTACTATCTTGGGCGAACCTGAACATACACCAGAAACCAATTGGACTGCTCAACGTTGATGGATTTTATGATTTTCTTTATGTGTTTCTTGATGATGCTCGGAGAAATGGGTTCGTGTAAAAACCTTTGAAAGAACTCATATTCACTGCCATAACTGCTCCGGATCTAATAGACCAACTCATAGCCTATGAACCACAAGTTGACCCTCCTTTCAAAGATAAATTGGTCCGAGGACATCGTGGTAAGAGGCGTCGTGTTAATCTGGATCTTAACCTTTAATTTCCTGTAGATTTCATCTAACCAGGTATACGACCTTCTTAACTCTCCTTTTACTGTTTAAGACATTGGGGACAATGTCTAATTTAGGTTTGGGGGAGGAATTAGTTGATCAGTACCTCGTTTTTAGTTTGTGTGTTGTTTTATTTTTACTCCAAAATTTTTCGAAAAAAATAAAAAAAAATCAAAAAAATTACAAAAATATTTTGTGTTTTTGTGTTTTGACTAAAAAGGTGAAATTGGTAAGAGATAGCTGAGTAAGGAGTTTCCACTCATGAGACGTATCTCAAACCTATTTCGAAACAAGTTAATTTTTGTTTATTTCATTTTGAATTATTTAATTTGTGAATTCTCCTTAAAACGGACTAAAATGGATCTTCATATGCTCAGTTGACAGATATTATCAACATATATAGTAACATACGGACATGAGCTAAATTGAAAAGTTTGTAATATTCAGTGCTCTAGCTTAATTGCAGGAAACATCTCAAAAAGCAATGGAGTAAAAAAAAAAAAAAAAAAAAAAACGTCTGAGATCCGAGTTATTAAGTCTGTAAGGTGTTTTAACACCTAGTGCCCTAAAACCAACTGGTTTGGGAGTCACTGGCCCAAAGCTCGTTACATGGATCGAAGATGCTGCAAAAATATATATATCTGAAGTCTGAGTGATTAAGTCCGTAGGGGTGTCTTAACACCTGGTGCCCTAAAGCCAACTGGTTGGGAGTCACCGACCCACACTCGCTACATAGACGAAAAGATATGTATATAAATAAAAAATAGAGAAAAATCAAAGAAAAAATCAGAAAAATGAGAAAAATTATTCCATTGCTACAAAAAGGTGTGAAATCTGATAGAACTTTAGGACAAAAATATTACTCTCTTAACAACTGCACTTATGACTGTTGTGGGCAAAAATAAGTTGTTTAATATTTTGTTGGCTATGTATATGAAGAATGGTAAAAATAATCGGAGAATTTACTTATTCAGTAATTTAGAATAAAACAAAACAACTAGTAACTTGGAGTAGAAGTTTCACCTGATTAGTCACTAACATCTTTATTCTCTTTTCGCTTGTCTTTTTGCTTTTGTGTGCATTAGTTTTACTACCTTTTTACTTTTGTAAAATGTTTGTGGGTATCATTGCTGTAAACCCTCACGAGACTACAACTCGTCCACTAGGGACACCTAGGGGTTTAAAGGCTTGTTGCATATACTAAATGCAACCGTGATCCCTACGAAAGTGGCTTAGTATAATTTTAATTGTTTCTTGTATTTTATTTTTTTATTTTGCTCGAGGACTATCAAAATGTTAGGTTTGGGGGTTTGATGAGCGGAAAATATATCAATATTTACCGCCCCTTTAACTTAATATTTTGTTTAGTTTCTCGGGTTTGATGAACGTTTTGATGTGTTTTAGTTTATTTTGCAGATAAAATAATATCGGGTCTCAATGAAATCATTTAGGATGAAATATGGGTCAAATAAGGGCAATTATTGGACTTGATATATTAATTTTGGATATTGGAAACTTGAAAGGGCGTTTTGACGAAGTGCAGTTTTGGGAATTCCAGTTTTGCGCATCTATCATATTTTGGGCATAACGTTTTACTCAGATATCAGATTGAGCTGATTCAAGTGCCAGATTAAAGAAGACTCAAAGGTCTACAACTTTTAAAGAGAAAATATTTTCTAATTCTGAAGAGTTTATGACCGAAATTGATGAACCATCTAGAAGTATGTGATGTGTAATTATTAAAGTCATTATCAATCATTTTCAAAGCAAAATATAAATTAATAAATAATTAATAAAAATTATCAAATCAACACCAAACAAGATAAGCAATTAGTGGAGCAATTATGGATTTGGTGGAGTAATTAGTGGAGAAATTAATAATGGATTTGGTGGAGAATTTGATGGATGATTTGATATAGGCAAAATTTTGCCTATAAATATCAAGTCATTTCATTTGTAAAATTCATACTTTCTTCTTTGAAATTCCTAATGAATAAATAAGAAGATTGTATCTTGTTTGTTTGTTTACAGCTTCCAGTAATTAATTTCCGCTTTCGCACTTTCTTTTCTTTACTTTTCAATTTACTTTCCGCAATTTACTTTTACGCACAAACATTTTCTTCTTTACTTTTGCAGTTTTTATTTTTCAAGCAATGAGGAGGTAACTCCCCTTTGCTGGGGTAAAAGGTAAAGCTTTTATTATTACTATCTAGATTAATCTCCCTTAAATATAAAAATAAACTATTTAAAATCTGACTTAATGAGGATACCGCTATATTGGCCGGTTGGAAATTAATTATAAATTGTTTTAACCTGACTAAGTATGGATACCACCTGGTTGGTCGGTTAGTAATTAATTATTAATTTGACTTAATCAGGATACCGCCTATATGGCTGGTTGGTAATTATCACGCAAAGTTAATATATTATATTAAAGGAGATATCTAAAATAGTTGTAATAAAAGTTAATCCTCTAACCCCAGCATTTTCTTTTATTGTACTTTTACTTTATTTAATTTCAGTAATTTACTTTTCAGCAATTTACTTTTCAGTAATTACTTTTATTTTACTTTTACTTTTTACTTTTTACTTTTACTTTTTACTTTTTACTTTTTACTTTTTACTTTTACTTTTACTTTTTACTTTTTTTACTTTTTAGCAATTTACTTTTCAGTATTTAATTTCAGAATTTACTTATGTCTTTTATTTTATTTAAATTTTTACTACCCGTAAATATGTGTCGTAACTAAGCCAGTTATCTGGGGTTGTGATGAAATCCAATATTACGGTTTATAAGGGGTTAAATTATAGTTTGGGTAATATAAAGGTTTATTTATTAAGTCTTAATCTTAATGCTTTTTATTAACTGGCCATAATAAAATTGAACTGGTAAACTTAAAATGAACTAGACATAGGTATTTTAAGTTTAAGACCTTAGACTCAATAGCCCACGATCTTCCTTGATGATAGATAACCCTTTAATAGATTTCCTTACAGGATAGGAATATACCTGTTGGGCGGGGGTAGCCATAATTGGAACTTAATCTTATGAATCCAGGTAATTTGGTTGACATAGACATATGGTTCAATTGGGTTAAACTGGGTATTTGTGTCTGAC
This sequence comes from Zanthoxylum bungeanum, assembly GCA_019454045.1. Lineage (NCBI taxonomy): Eukaryota > Viridiplantae > Streptophyta > Magnoliopsida > Sapindales > Rutaceae > Zanthoxylum > Zanthoxylum bungeanum. Next base: position 123,169 of record SKCR01009116.1, read on the forward strand.
CATCGACAGAGGCTCACACATAATTTAGTGTTCCAGGTTAATAAATCAATATATTACCCAACTTTAAGATAACCACTTCATCTTTAAAATGATATTGGAAGAAATCACAACCCTATATAGTTTTTAATATTGAATTTTCTTAAAACCTATTTTCGACAATTTTATTTACTTGCTTTTAAATTTAGAATCGTCGCCATTTCAAATCAATCAATCAACCTGTTAGATACTAGTAATCATTTGACCTCATAAAATTAATAGATTAGATATTATGTCCTCGTGGGATAGATATTTTTTATACTACTTGAACGATACGTGCGCTTGCGTTATACGTGTGTGTTTACGCCGGTCACTAAACCATCCCAAACCCGTAGTGGTTTGGCCATCTTAAGCTAGGGCTGGGTACCTCATATGATTACTCAATCAAAATTTTTCTTTGTTATTACTTACCGTTACCTTTTACTTATTAAGTACTCTTTCCTACCGTCATTGCACCTTAACAGTTCCACTCCCTAAACTTTTCTTAGTACTCTTTTCATCATTCACTTCATTCTACTATCTACTAAAAACTTTCTTGGTCTACATCTGTAGGTCTCAACTCCTTGATCTTTCATTACTTATTCTTTTATATCCACTCGTCTTCTATACTCAGTTGCATGCTAGAATATATTCTCTCTGTTGATTTTCACAATATGGTAGACTTATTTCTTAGTTCTATATCATACTACACTTCTGTCAATACTTACTTAGTATTTCCTCTCCTGTTTGTTTTTGCGCCTTGACAATTTCACTTTCAATGCTTGTATTAGCTCACCTTTTTATTTACTCTTCTACTTCGTTCTATAACTAAATCTATTATGGGTCATATCTCTGTTTCTTTACTCGAAGGATATTTGATCTCATATGTCCTTGGTTATTCCTAACGTTATCCTATACATTCTTATCGTATGCTTAACTAGTACTTTTCTCTTTACCACCTTATCTAATAGCTTCTCTTTAAATTTCTTACTTGGGCTATCTCTTCCTTTCTTTTTATTCTAATTTGTTGCTGTTTTTAAGAGTCGTAAGTTTCGATCATCTATCACTACACTTATACTTGCTTCTAGAGTATCTCAAGGTTACGCTTTAGGTCCACCTTTGTTACTGGTATCGATCGAGGGTTAGGAGGGGGAGAACTAGTCTTGAGGCCCTTATGTTATGGTATCTCAGTAATATATATTTTATTTTTTTCCTAAGACTCTTCGTGTATACCTGTCTGGTGTCTTTTACTACACTGGGTCTTACTGCTAAAACTTATTTGACTTGTCTTTTCTTACTTTACTCCCGGTTATTTACATCGATGAATCACTCCGCATTCCATACAAATTCTTTCTAGAAGTATACTTCCTAATAAGTTCCTTATACGGCCACTTTATCCTTTCTGTTGCTTAATTTTCTGCGGTAACTATATTCTTTCTTTGGATACTACTATAATCTTTTTGCTATCTACCCTAAGGGGCTTATTCTGCTATGAAGGTTCTTTTATTATCTTAGTTCCTCAACTTCTTACTCCTTTACTCCCTTGAAAACTCTATTTACTTCAACTACTAAGGTCATCTTCTACTAAATCTTTGATCCATTCACTACTCCCTTCCCAAAATCCTTTCTTCCCAATACCATGACATTCTTTATAAGTTGTTCACTATGCTTCTACCAATCATTCTCCATAATCTTTTGTACTTCTAATATCTCTACCTTCTTGAAGGTTCCTTGTTTCTATGAAGGTTTCCGTACTTAGCTCAATTTATTGTAACATTGGACCTTCTTATCTCATGTTTTGTGTCTATATTTCTGTGGATTCATCGACTTGGTTGTCGAGCTCTCTCGTAATTTGTCTAATCTAACAGTTGCTCTCTTTTACTGGTTCTATTCTTTACTAGGCTCTAGGGTCCCACACTTTCATCGATTCTTTACTTGATTATTTCCTAGTTATGTTATCTTCGCGCCCAAATACACTGAAGTTCCTTGTTACTCCTCACATTTCTCATACCGTTTGCATGTTCTATTTCCTTACTATACTCCTTACTACTAAGACTAACTGTGAGTCATTCCTCTATTTGTTTCTTTAGCTCTAAAATTTCTGTTCTTTGCTATAAAACTTGATCTAATTCCTCTTATTATATTGTCCATATTGGTACCCTTATCACTTCCAATTTCATAGGTCTATTCTTATACTCTTCTATGGATCTCTACTGACCCGGGCTTATCTGTGGGTTCTATAACATTTGATTTATTTGTAATCTTCGACTGGTCTAGCAAGCCTTACTTTTGACTTACCTTAATCTTTGCGCTACCCTGGGTTTTCTTCTTTATACCTTCGAAACTTCCTTGATCCTTTTTCTATGTGGTCTGCCTCTCAAGGTCCATTTATTTCTCGAAATGGACTTCCATTGGGTTTTCTTACGGTCACCTATAATCATGCTGACAGGAACTGTTTACATCTCATTGGTCATTTTCTTTATGGCTCGGGGAGCTACTTCATCCTTGTTCTAGTACTTTATGTCCTGATGGAGTCTATTGCTCATGTTGGACGGGTATGAGATAAACTCTATCAGGATAGCTTCCTTAACTGGTATCTCGAAGGAGTGAAGATCTGGGTAGGTCGAAGCCCTATCTATTGGATCTCTTGGCTAGGGGGAACCAACTGTTGTTTCAGTCGCCACTCATCTTGTTTGCCTACAAGTTTGAGTTCGGAAGATCTAAAGTCTCTCTTTCTCTATGGCATTCCGTATCCATTAACAAGTTCCACGACCGTCCTTTACTTTCTTACTTCCTCAATCTTATAACAGTCCTTGATACTCTGGGAACTTGCTACCTATACGGGATGGTTCAGAAAAAAATATTGGATCAACTCGGAGAAATTCTTCCAAGGAAGAAATGTATCTTGCTCGAGGGAAATAACCTTTTCTTAGATTTACTCGGCTTTTATTCTGGTCTAGTCTTACTATGCTCATCTTTACTGCTAGTTCTAGTATTATCCTTTATTATTTAACTCCATGTTTCTGATTCTTATTACTATAGATTTCAGCTTTTTTTATCTGTTTCTATTTCTCTATCTCTATTTACTTTCAATTACATAGATATCTACCTTCTGTATCTTACTCTGCTTCCTAACTTTTCTTTTTCTTCATATTTTCCTGAATAGGTACTTATAGGTCTTTACTATCTATATGAAGTACTTGAAGACTACTGGTTCGGCTTGAATGAGTGTTCTGAGGATGGAAAGGATCTTACTTCTAGGTGCTCTATTACTTGTTCGAGCTTTTCTATTCCCTAACATATTCCTGGGTAGATATCCCCAAAATCTCTCTATCTTATTCCATCTTCTTACTATTCTTTATCTCTGACTACCTATACTCTTATGTATTCCTGGATACTTTCTTATAACTTTCTTTCCTCACTTCCTTGATAACCTTTCTTAAAATCCTTTTGTCTGGTTCCATAGCTTGTTTATTTTTTTGGTACTAGATCGGTATAATCTCGAGAAGATTTCTTATCTGGTATCTAGAGTGAAATTTTTCTTACAGGGAATGCTATTTGAATGATCTAAGAATGTTTACTAACCTTTCTATGGAGCTTTGAGGATGTACTCGAGGATCGGATAATGGAGAGGTAATGCCTCATATACGGGTATCTCGGACATACTGCGTATACAAGACCCCAACACTCTGCCCACTGCAGTCACTGACTCTCTAGACCATGCTCTGATATCATCTTTGTAACATCCCCGATTTGGGAGATGTTACCGGCAAGGGATAGCAGTACTAACCCCATAGCCTATCACTAACTACCTATAACTGATACTAATATACTTATTTTGATTTGACTATACTTTGTATGGGACCGTAGCCCAACTTAAAAATACTGAAAAGTATTTGATAACGTTTGATTTTACAATGACTACACACAACAAAACTTGTACAAGACTCATATTTGACTATGACTCGTACTTGACTATTACTAAACTTTTACTCAAACTCTGACTCAAACTGGTGGACTCCATACCCAGTGACTGCATCAGTATCCATCCTATAGAGCTAGTCCTCCGAGAATCCTGCAAAACATAAAGACTGAAGTGGGGGTTAGATCGTTATTTGATCTAAGTGAGTGGACTAAAAAAGAAAAACTATTATAAAAATTTTTGATTCTGAAACCGAAAACTCATAAAATAACATTTTAAGAAAACTGGTTTCTTTTTTTAAAACTCTGAACTTCTTTATTAAAATCATTTATAAAAACTTTTGTTTCGGGAAAACTTTCTTTTCTAAAAGCTCTTTTAAAACTGTATCTGAAATCTAAAATCTCTGTCTGAAATCTGTATCTCTGTCTGAAAAACTTGACGTATGAGGGCGTTACGTATTGCCGTCCCCCATACGCCTAACTGTAGCCAGCAGTGCAAATCCATGACTTTGGGGCTCTACGTATCGCCGTCCCCCAAAGCATGCCACTACTGTCTCTGAAATTGGTGGTCTTGGGGCGTTACGTATCGTCGTCCCCCAAGCCACAAACTAGAACTGGGGGTGTGGATCTATGCTACCACCCAAGCTCTGAACTAGAGTCCAGGTACATGAACCTATGCCGTCATCCTGGCTCTGAAACTAGAATATAGAGGCGTTACGTATCATCGTCCCCCTAGTCCTCTACATGTGCACATGTCCTATGTATCCTTCAATTCTGACAATATCTCAAGTTACATACTGGGGTGAGGTTTTACCTTATGCCCCGAAAATCATAAAAACTCATACTTTGAATTTCAAAACTGAACAAAACATTTTCTGGAAAACAGTTTCTTTCTCAAATATAACTTTTTATAAAATAACTGTAAATAAATTATTCTAATGCCCTAAAGCGTGAAAATATAAGTCTGAAACAATGATAACGAAATAAAAGTCAGTTTAAAGGAAAAATGTCCACTCACAATGTTGAATTTGGTTGGCACTGGATCCTTGGTCGAAGGAGAATGCGGTCCCTATGGATATCCTATGATCGGAACTTAATTAAAATCAACGGTTATAAAATACGATTCATAATTAAATAAATTTCCTTACCCTAATCGGATTTCCTTAGTAGAACCTTTTTATTCCTTAAATGAAATGCAAAACAGAAATCCAGATTTTCGGTTACGCATCGCATCTCCTAATTTTTTTTTCCAATTTCTTGTCATTGCGTCGCGACGTGCCGTCATCTTCCTGGGCAGATTCTGCCTTGCCGAACCTGTCTCCAAAATCCAAACTCACATAATCCAAATCAAATTCTACTTCTACAACACATCCATAAGTAAATATATACCATCTAATTCATCAATATAACACACTCCTAACATCAAACACATCAATCCTCATCATCATAATCAAATAAACAACTTGAATAACAAATCTAAAACTACCCAAACACCAATTTCATCAACACAAAACTACCCAAACTCCATTATTTGAAGTCACCAACTCACCACAATCTCTCAACAATCAAATTGCAAATTCTTTAAAATTTGGGTTTTGGGTTTCTTACCTCTTCCATGCTTGATTCCTTCACCCTCCAAGCCTCCAATGGTTGCCATGATTCACTTGGCTTCATCGTCCTTCTTTCTTTCTCTCTTTCTTTCCTTCTTCTTTTTTTCTTTCTTCTTCATATTTTCTTTATTTTCTTTCTTCTTTCTTTTCTTCTTCTACATCTCACGTTATTACCTTTCTTTTTGCTTCACAAATTTGTGATTTGTGAATAGTACTTGCTTTATATAGTGGGGGGTGCCTTAGATATTTTTTAAGTTATGGAAGTGTGTAGAAAAAGGTAGAAAGTTTGAGATTTCTCCTTTTAAGCCCGAAATTACTATTCATCTGATGTTATCTCGCCTTTTTGACCGACTTATGTTCCGAATTTGGGAAAATATTTAACGTGGAAGTTGTAGGTCTCGATCCCAGATTTCCGACGATATGAAATTCATAAAAATCAGAGATCGTATGAAAACGTTACGCCCCAAATACCATGGGTGGTCCAAAGGAAACACGGTACAGTCTCATCCCGGGACTTCGAGAAATTTACCGATTGTCCCCAAAGTCATCTCATGAGCATATTTGAGTCTCAACATAATTTATTTTATATTATCTTCGTCCAACAATATCACAGTTCTACAACGTAATAGTAACTAAACTACCGGTCGTTACATCTTTGAAGAGCCATCTCCACCATGGAGATATAGTGTGAAGTTGCCTTTCTTCAAATCTTGCTCCGCCGTGCGTAGCATGTTATGAAGTTCTTCGTATGTGGCTTGCATCGAATGCATATGGAAATTTAAACAAAGCCATCATAAGAACCAGACAAAGAAGACAGAATCAAATTACGGCCCAGTCGTTCATCAAATACAATGCCCTGTCGTTCCAGATATCGATCGTGGATTGATCGTGGCATAAGTCAACTTTTTATACTCCAAGACAAGGTTCATGTTCATTTCCCATTCGAAATAGTTCTCGGCTCTTTTTAGCTTATTGGAATCCAAAAGTTTCATCAATGGATTAGTGGCAGCCATCTACAAGACAAAATTTTTGAGTAGTAGCAGAACAATTTTCATTTAAGTGATAACACTAATTGATTATGAAATTTTAAATCTATTAGTGCCCTCCCACTACTTTATGTAATTCCGTAATCTCCCTTAATGGAAAAATAGAAATTTGACTATCAAAAATACTTAATGGGAAGTGGATCCCATGACATTTACTCCAGCCTCACACTAATGACGATATTGGCCTTTGTAAACTCATTAGGTAGACCTCCAAGGTCAATCCCTTCATGTGACTCCTAATTTGGTCCTGAACCGTTTCTTATCCTCACATTAATGACAATATTGGATTAATACGTGTTCTAGGTGTATACTTGTCAGTGTGCACTAATGAGCTTCGTATGTACACCCTCACACTAATGACAATATTAGGCAACTACGTTAACTCATCATGCTACATCTAATGTTTTACTGGAGCGACCTAAGTTCCGAGCACTTATACCCTCACACTAATGACGATATTGGATATAAGTATTAAGAACCCATTCATCTCCGTATTGACAAGACGGACCATCCAATAATGCTCCAATATTATTAATATTATTACTTAATTAAAGTAATCACCTAATCGCGAGAGATTTATGACAATCAAGTCATTAACTTAATTAGGTCAAAGTTTTAATTTAAAACATGCAATACATATCCAATATGTCTTATGCATAATTAAATTAAAATTACTATGACATAGATTCAAAAACATGTGTTGTGTATTTAAGCCTTTGCGCTGATACCATTCTGTGTGCGCACTGCACGCTAGAGTGTAGTGTGCGCACAATATGCGGGGGCACTGTAGCACGCACTGCGCTGAACATATTTTTTTTGTTTTCTTTTTCTAATGCTTCAGCTCACTTTCCAGTGAGCTGAAACCCTAATTGCTTCCGGTCTTCCCTAAACACTTCAAAAAACCCAAAATTAATTTTTAATTTCAAAACCAACATCAACCCATGTTTTAGAATAAAAATCGTGTTTGTCTAAATATCAAATATTTTTCCAAAAACATAAATTTATTTTAAATACGCAATTGCGTAAATTTTGAATCCAATACACAAACCATTTTAGAATCCCTATTAGAAATGTCTCATGAACAATTCTAGTTCACCTAAAGGTGGTCAAGTGAATCTAGAATGGTAGCCATAGCTCTAAGCTTTAATCTAGAGTTCCAAACTCTTATTAATTATTCCATGTCCAACATGAACATCTTTGACCTAAATTATAAGCATGTTGTGTTTACACTTCTAAAGTATCTTAACACAATTGATTAGCTTTATTCAACATTAAGCTATGTGATCATGCATCTAATACACAAATAAACATATCTTAGGAGAAGATCAAACTTTACCTAGTAAGCTTGATGCTGTTGGAGTTCTACGGTCCATAGGATCGAATAACAAGCATGAAATAAACATGTGAATACATGAGGGAGTCGCGGAATACTCACATCGATCGGTTGAGCGACGCGGTAGGCAAAAAAACTTCACTTTCTGCCCTTGGACTGCTCACGGCAGTGAGCACTGTCACAGCTCAATGTTTCGGCCATTGGAGGTATTCGTCAAGCTCCAAGTTTCGTCGAACGATTCCCAGCTCATGGGTGGACTTCCCTATCACCTTCGCATGTCTCTCAGAGTGCAAGCTCTTGATGATTTTGCCACAAAACCATCACACTTGCTTCCCTTGCTCACGGTTTCTGCCCAGCAAACAAGAACAATTTTCAGCCCTCCATGGGCGTGAATGAGAGAGGAGAATGGAGGAGAGAGAGAGATAAAAAATGTGTAATGTTTTTGTTAGAAAAAAATGGTGATATATATTTTCCAAAAACAAATACCAAATTTTGCCTCCAAAAACCAAAGCCATAAATGGCAACCACACACATCAACTCACATCAACTTCCATCAATCAATCAATAGTGACTGGCGTCAATCACTCAAAGTGAAAGACATCCATCACTTGATTGACGAATGATGTGACGCTAGATGCGACTAGCGATTTGACGCTTGATTTGATTTGCGTGCCGCACTCGCATTCGAAATGCGAATGCGCTCGAAAATAATCCCGGGCTCGGGTTCGCTAATTCCAAATTAACGAATTTTCCGTTGCGTCGTAATTAAATCTAATTTAATTAAATAATCATGCCAAGCATAATTACTATTCACGTCGCTAACAAATTAATTCTAAATTAATTCGTTCGCCCGAATTAAAATCTAATTTTAATTCCGCGTCGAAATCCAATTTCGTTTAATATATCGGATATATTAATTAATCGATTAATTCCAAATTAATAGTTATCTCTCTTTAATTGATATTTTATCCCAGATAAAATATCTCCGCAATTAATCCCAGATTAATTTTTCTCTCTCATCTAATTAATCCCAGATTAATAAAAGTGCGAGTCATACGTCATCGGTGAATCTTTGGGAAGCGACCCATGAGATCCCCGGATATGTTGGCAGTAAATTCGGTCGTCGGACTATCCGAACACGTAAGTACCAAGTAGTACGTTTTACCGACTTTCAAGACAAGGTTGGCTTCTAGCAAAGCGCCATGCCTACCCAATTCTCCGGAAATATCCTTACAGGAATAAGGATCTATATCAGGCGTAGTATACTTGGTATTGCGTATTTCTGTCCAGTATCAGATGATCACATGCAAGGCCTGGGGCTGGTACAGTGTCTGCCCCGTACGAAGCATATATCGGATAACGAGCAACTAGTCTCTTTAATATCGGATAATCATGACCAAGTCATATTATCCCGACGGTTGCAACCTTTTTAGAGAACCAGCTCTGTAACCCTACGTGATTATCAACTCCATATGACTGGAGTGACGCTTCTAGCAAAGTGTAATGTCATATGGAATTCCGATGCTGGGTATATTGAGAATCGTAAGGTGGAGTCATACTACCAATGGAATTCCGAGAGGGTCTATCCAGAGCGAAGCTGTTTCCCGTACCATCGGTGAAACAAAACCTCCTATTACACTTGCATGAGTATCATATACCCAAATATATGAGAACTATGACGTTGTGCCCTTACAACGCGCACAAGTGTAATACTAGTCTTTTACGCATTCATCGATGTCCAATTTCGATAATGCTCTGACTAGGGATGTTTAATGATTTATCCTTCGTGGATTGATACTGTCTAATATCATTCTCAATCCAGGAACAAATCACAGGGACCTCCTATCATTTATATATCTAGGTGATCTAATCACAAATGATAAGAGTGCAATCTCCTTTGTCACATAGTTAATTTGTACAACAACACCGTGATCTGTACAAATAGTGACGCTATGGGTCATAATTGTCCAACAATCTCCCACTTGGCCTATAGCCAGTCACTCGAGTGTCTTACACCCGAACTATGTACGGTTGGCTCAAATTGCTGAGAAAGGCTTTCGTCAGCGGATTTGCATGATTATCATCTGATGCAATTTATTCGATCATCACATCGCCACGATGTATGATCCGAACGAATCAGATGAATATCGAAGTATGTATCTGGATCGTTGATGAGACCATTAATTCTTTAGCCTGTGCTGACGTCTAGCTCAACTGCTAACAGAATTATATCTAATCTAATTAGATTTGTTATCGACCCAGAACGCTTCTATTGCTGCCTCAGCTGCAGCAATAACCCGCATTTGTTATTTATTCGGTAACAGTATCTTGCTTGGAAGATTTCCAGTTCACTGTTCCGCTATTCAAACTGTATAGTACCGTTTGCGACTTATAGTCGTCTTTTCGGTTTAGGAAACTTGCTACAGTTATCCCAGTCACTTCAAGTTCTCCATCTCCATAGATTAAGACAACATCTTTAGATCTCTAAGATACTAAAGGTTGTTCTTAACATCAATCCAGTGACTATCACTTGGATTGGCCCGTTTGTGAATCAATATGCTCAAAGCGTATGAGACACCAGGTCGCGTACATTTTTCAATGTATGATTTCTCGGAGAGTTTTCTCGAAAGCCAAGCTTTCACCGATTGTTTTTATATGGGAATATCATTTCCAAGAAATGACATATTATCATTATTTATATAGGACAGCCACTGCTAGTGCGCTCCCACTAACCTCCTTATATACACTAGAATCATTTCGTTTTGAATTAAATCATACACCATTATGATTACATCATAAGGATAATTTCTAGAACCCAATGTTTGCTTCAATCCAAACATGGATCGAATAACCTCAAACCTTGTTTGCTAGTTTTGGTACGACAAAACCGTCAGGATGTTGTAAACATCCTCCAAAAGGTTTCCTTTACAGGAAAGTGATTTTCTCGTTAAGCTGCCATATTTCATAAATGAAACATGCAGCTTTTGCAAGCATTATCCAAATGGATTTACCGTGGCAACAGGTAAAAGGTTGAATCGAAATCAACATAATGTTGATAACGATACCTTTCCGCTAAAAGCCTAGCTTTATACGTTGGTATGTTGCCATCCATGTTCGTTTTCCTTGAAGACTTATATAGTACCAATAGGCACAATGCCTTGCGGTACATCAACTAGTATCCAAACTTGTTGATATACATGGAATCCCTTTTGGACTCATGGCACTTTGCCATAATAGGGAGTCGATACCTTGTATCACTACCTCATACGTAGTCAGTTGGTATACCTCAATAAGATAGACATCTTTATGAGGTGAGATCAGAAACCCTTACCCCAGGTTATTTTCTGACTCTCTTCGACATACGCGGTTCTTGTGTATACGAAGATTACTGGTATAGTTTCATCCTTGATGAACTATATATATGTTCCATTAAGATTTGGTGGCTTGGAATAGTATTACTCCGATTTTTCATCGAGTTTTACTATCCTCCCACTTACCACTGCATATCGGTATTCCTCTCAGGAAAACCGCACGGTGAGCATCAATTTAATTGTTCTCTTGTGAGTTGTATAAGTACAATACTTTGGTATCCCTAGGATAACCTACAATTGGCACTTATCCAATTTGGGTTCTAGTTTGGTATCATCCAAACATATGCTCAATATACCCAAATATTCAGGAATGAGAAACCTGGTTTCTTTCCTGTTCATATCTAATATGAACTCTGTCAAACAGATTTTATGGAACCTTATTCTAAATAGGTTCTGCACTGTTTTAAGCTTATCCGTTGAAGGAAATGGTAGCTCAGAGCGACTCATGATTAACCTTATCATGTTCAACAAAATTCGGTTACTCGGTTCGGACACACCGTCAATTTGACGTGTTCAGTGAGGAGTCCTCATTGAAAGAATACTATAATCTTTCAAGTATATTAGAAACTTATTGCTTAAGTATTTTCCATTACGGTCTTACCGTGATGGCTTAATACTTTAGCCGATATGTTCGTCTATTTCGTGTCGAAACTAAAAGTTTCCGATTTGTGTTGTTCAAAAGAAACACTTAACCATAATGCGATGCCACATTCGTAAAGGTCACGAAATATTCATATCCACCTCTAGCCTAGCTAGACATGGGCCCACTTGCTTCACTATGAACTAGGGCTAAAAGATTGGTGGCACTTACACTTTTACCAAGTAAATAGTGGTTTAGGCTCTTTGCCCAATAAACTAGATTCGTAGACTTTATTAGATTGGGATCAAATTAGTCCTAGTACCCACTCTTCGAAAGTGTGGATATACGAGTCTTGTTTGATTGTGTCTCAGACATCAATGCCACAATTAAGTTTCAACTGATCAAATCAGTTTGAGCTATTGTTTGTCATGTTATATGTTTAAGATTTATTTATATTCAAAATATAAATGATGTTATTCACATCTAATGTGTATATCTCAATATCATCTTTATAAAATAAAACACTTTAGTGTTCTAAAATATAAAGGTTCACCCGCAGCGGGTTAAACACTGATATAGAGATAATGTTTCTAGTCAAACTAGTTACATTATAATAATTCCCTAATTTAAGTACACACCCGAGGGTAGTTCTAAAATTAGGTATCTACGGTTAAAACAACAACTTTCTTCCCGTTTCCAATTCGCAGATAAATCTTTATTGAAGTCAGTATCCTGTTCATAACAGATTCTGAACAACAATACATATATTTTATGTACCACACTAAGTATTTAAAATCCAATTTTAATACTAGTAGTGAACATATTAATAACAAACATATTTCAAGTCAGAGCCTTGCTCGTCTTCAATTCCTTCATGTCTGCATTGTCCAAACGGCAGTCACGCTTCCGCGATCCCGTTTGCCACATTTAGGCAGACATTTTGGGATATGTCCTTTATCTTCCTAGAAGATTATAATGATTTTGCATTTGCCCTCTTTCATATTCCAGAAGCCTTTGGCCAAGCCTCGGGTTTCTAGAATATGGAAGTAAGGTGCGCCTTGCGCTACTTGCCTAATTGCAAAGTTTGACTTTATCTCCTTGAGAATAGTCATTAATTCTCCAAGAATTATTATCGCAATTTTAGTACTTCTAAGATTCTAAGAATAGAGTCTTTGAAGATCCTTCAATTTCATTATCATACTTTATGGATCTAATCCTTAGTTCTGATGATGAAATTAAGGAGTCTATTGCGACAAGCTTAATGGATTAAGCACTAAAGTTATCATTACATAAATCTTCCAAAGATTATGCTCGACTATTTGCTTAACTCCGGGCTTAGGCCTAATATGTTATTTTATCAAATAAAGTAACTTATTAGTTTTTCCAGGACCATCCTGAAATTTATTCCCAATTTGAAAATTAAACCATTTAAATACATTTTCCCTAGGATTATGTTTTAAATGTCAATCTTTCAATTTTAGCTTGATTTTAATAGTCCAATTATTTAATCAACGATTTCGGTACTATTTATTATAATGATTACAATAGTCCAACTATTTAATCAACTATAATTTAATATATTAAAATCAATTATATTGATTACTATAATCCAATTATAAAATCAACTATAAATGAATAGTTTGAATATAGTCCAACTATTTATTAAAACAACAATTTAAATATTAGTCCAACTAACATTTAATTAGTTTGACGAATGATATTTGTTTGAGTGCGTATGGCGAGTAATTGAAAGAATATTGCAAATTCAATTCTTGCCTCCCACTATTTTTCGGCGAGCCTCTAACCCTCTATCGAGTACTCGAGAATCCGTGTTTCCTAGTGGGCTAGGATCCCGTTAAATATCACACAATCTTGACTTTGGCCAACAAATTGTATGATAATTAACTAGGTAGATCTCTAAGATCGATTGGATCCAATCCAATTCCGAGATCCGGTAGGGGGACATCCAAGTCCGAAACATATATCTTATATATGCCAATACATCCAATGTATTACCTAACCTTTTTCCTCTGAATCAACTAAGCCTTGGCTTTGGCACAACAAACTTGGTGATCCCAGTCAAGCGCGACCCATTGACCATGGAAAGCTTCGTAATCAATGTCGATGGACAAGAAGTGGTCTTGACTTTGGCCAACAAACCACAACTTGGACAAGACACTGATATGGAACAAAGCCTTCGTGATTCAAACACATCCTCGACAGACAAAGGCCTTGACTTTGGCCAACAAACCAATGCCGTCTTAGATCTTGAGTGAGAATCACTCAATGGAAGGAAAAACGCTTAATATTTGCGAGGGTTTTTCGCGTGCAAATTGGCAACCAATTTATTATCTTTGTTAAGGTCTCATCATCATACACCCTTAAACATGCATTCTAAACACAAAATAAAGCGCATATGAAAAAGTAATAATGATATGCGGATGGATACTTTACACAATGATCCTAGATCAAATCTCTCATTTTCTCTCTCCCTCTAGCACAAGTATTGCTTCTACCTGTTACACTACACTTCTAAAGAAACCTCATTTACATTGAGGGGAATAGGTGAGGAGAGAATACAAATAATTGAGAGGTAATAAGGCTGGACACGCAGGTCCAATTAATAAATCAAATTTATTACAACAATTTCTAAAATTGTCCCACCCATCTAATATCCATACAATATACATTATTCATGCATCGCAACCATGTATTCACACAAGCATGCTATCAATCAATCTAATCAAATTAATTAATCTGATAATTAGTGACCATCCAATCTTCAAACAACGATTTGATTTTTTTCGAGTCAAACTCGTTTTGCGAATAAGTACTCAAAGTACGAATTCTCGAATTAAATTAAACTACAACATTAAATCCAATTTAATATGTATTTAATACTAACTCATTATTTAATTCTAAATTAAATACTACACTTTATTAATAAACCATTTCGACTTAAATTCCAAATTTAATCGTTTCGGGTCTCAAAGCCCGATTAACGTCCAACGTCAATTTAATTAAAGTCCAATGGGCTTTTAATTAATTTCTTAAGGCCTGGACTTTTGGTCAACTCGGATCAAACCAAGAACCAAAGTTCAATCCGGGAGTTACCTCATAATCCCAGAAATCAATTTAGACCCATTAGGCCCAATTAAACTTTAAAGGTCCATTAAGTCGCATTTGGGCTATATGGAAGCGGTTTTGGGCCCAATTGGTTCCAACCAATTTTGCCTAAACCCAACTTTGTACAACAAAGCCCAATAAGCCCAATAACAACTCTTACGCCCAATTTCCAAAATTATCCTAATAATTAAATTACAAAAAATCCAATTTCACATTTAATTATCCTAAAGTGTATAACACAATTAATCACCCAAATTAACATTTCTAAAACATCAATTAAAACAATTAATCATGCTCATTAACAACAAAACATGTCCAACACATTTCACCAAAAATCAAACCCAATGACATGCTCAAAGTCTCGGCAATATAGGGATTTTTAAAATCGATTTGGTTTCAATCAAATTAAATCCGCAATCAACATTTCCCGATTGTTTCCAACTCATCCAATGATCAACGAAACCAAATTCCAAGACACCATATGGCATCAATCCATTCGGCCAACACCAAATATTTGGGGAAAAATTGTTCCAAACCATTTTCTTGAAATTGATCCAATCAAACTTCAATTAAACATGTTATAAGCATACTCAAACATCCAATTAATTCAAATCATGCTCAAAAACATTTTACCCAAATTTTAAGCCTTATTCGTATTTCATGCTTTTACTCGCTCTGATACCATTGTTAGAGTTCTACGGTCCATATGATCGAATAACAAACATGAAATAAACATGTGAATACACGAGGGAAGTCGCGGAATACTCACATCGATCGGTAGAGCGACGCGGTAGGCAACAAAACTTCACTTTCTGCCCTTGGACTGCTCACGGCAGTGAGCACTGTCACAGCTCACTGTTTCGTCCATTGGAGGTCTTCGTCAAGCTCCAAGCTTCGTCGAACGATTCCCGGCTCATGGGTGGACTTCCCTATCACCTTCGCATGTCTCTCGAAGTGCTAGCTCTTGATGATTTTTCCGCAAAACCATCACACTTGCTTCCCTTGCTCACGGTTTCTGCCCAGCAAACCAGAACAATTTTCAGCCCTCCATGGGTGTGAATGAGAGAGGAGAATAGAGGTGAGAGAGAGATAAAAAATGTGTAATGTTTTTGTTACAAAAAAATGGTAATATATTTTCCAAAAACAAATACCAAATTTTGCCTCCAAAAACCAAAGCCATAAATGGCAACCACACACATCAACTCACATCAACTTCCATCAATCAATGAATAGTGACTGGCGTCAATCACTCAAAGTGAAAGACATCCATCACTTGATTGACGATGATGTGACGCTAGATGCAACTAGCGATTTGACGCTTGATTTGATTTTTGTGCCGCACTCTCATTCGAAATGCGAATGCGCTCGCAAATAATCCCGGGCTCGGTTCGCTAATTCCAAATTAACGAATTTTTCGTTGCGTCGTAATTAAATCTAATTTAATTAAATAATCATGCCAAGAATAATTACTATTCAAGTCGCTAACGAATCAATTCTAAATTAATTTGTTCGCCCGAATTAAAATCTAATTTTAATTCCGCATCGAAATCCAAATTCGTTTAATATATCAGATATATTAATTAATCGATTAATTCCAAATTAATCGTTATCTCTCTTTAATTGATATTTTATCCCAGATAAAATATCTTCGTAATTAATCCCAGATTAATTTTTCTCTCTCATCTAATTAATCCCAGATTAATAAAAGTGCGAGTCATACGTCATCGGTGAATCTTTGGGAAGCGACCCATGAGATCCCCTGATATGTTGGTAGTAATTTCGGTCGTCGGACTATCCGAACACGTAAGTACCAAGTACTACGTTTTACCGATTTTCAAGACAAGGTTGGCTTCTAGCAAAGCGCCATGCCTACCCAATTCTCCGGAAATATCCTTACAGGAATAAGGATCTATATCAGGCGTAGTATACTTGGTATTGCGTATTTCTGTCCAGTATCAGATGATCACATGCAAGGCCTGGGGCTGGTACAGTGTCTGCCCCTTACGAAGCATATATCGGATAACGAGCAACTAGTTTCTTTAATATCGGATAATCATGACCAAGTCATATTATCCGACGGTTGCAACCTTTTTAGAGAACCAGTTATGTATCCCTACGTGATCATCAACTCCATATGACTGGAGTGACACTTCTGTCTTGACATCATACCCAACACACTACGATTCTCAATATACCCAGCATTGGCAAACACAGAACCTGTTAAAGCCCTGGACGACCGCAACCAAAGTATATTGATTGTCACAAGTATTAGCAGTACAAGTCTCAGGTTAAGACCAAATACACCTACCCTGATTTCGGATTTCCATAGACACATAGTCATACTACCAATGGAATTCCGAGGGGGTCTATCCAGAGTGAAGCTGTTTCCCATACCATCGGTGAAACACAACCTCCTATTACACTTGTATGAGTATCCTATACCCAAATATATGAGAACTATGCCGTTGTGCCCTCACAACGCGCACAAGTGTAATACTAGTCTTTTACACATTCATCAATGTCCAATTTCGATAATGCTCTGACTAGGGATGTTTAATGATTTATCCCTCGTGGATTGATACTGTCTCATATCATTCTCAATCCAGGAAAAAATCACAGGGACCTCCTATCATTTATATATCTAGGTGATCTAATCACAAATGATAAGAGTGCAATCTCCTTTGTCACATGGTTAATTTGTACAACAACACCGTGATATATACAAATAGTGACGCTATGGGTCATAATTGTCCAACAATCTCCCACTTGGCCTATAGCCAGTCACTCGAGTGTCTTACACCCGAACTATGTACGGTTGTCTCAAATTGTTGAGAAAGGCTTTCATCAGCGGATTTGCATGATTATCATCTGATGTGATTTATTCGATCATCACATCGCAACGATGTATGATCCGAACGAATCAGATGAATATCGAAGTATGTATCTGGATCGTTGATGAGACCATTAATCTTTAGCCTGTGCTGATGTCTAGCTCAACTACTAATAGAATTATATCTAATCTAATTAGATTTGTTATCGACCTAGAAGGCTTCTATTGCTCCCTCAGCTGCAGCAATAACCCGCATTTGTTGTTTATTCGGTAACAGTATCTTGCTTGGAAGATTTCCAGTTCACTGTTCCGCTATTCAAACTGTATAGTACCGTTTGCGACTTATAGTCGTCTTTTCGGTTTAGGAAACTTGCTACAGTGATCCCAGTCACTTCAAGTTCTCCATCTCCATAGATTAAGACAACGTCTTTAGATCTCTAAGATACTAAAGGATGTTCTTAACATCAATCCAGTGACTATCACTTGGATTGGCCCGTTTGTGAATCCATATGCTCAAAGCGTATGAGACACCAGGTCGCGTATATTTTTCAATGTACGATTTCTCGGAGAGTCTTCTCGAAAGCCAAACTTTCACCGATTTTCTCGTTAAGCTGCAATATTTCATAAATGAAACATGCAGCTTTTGCAAGCATTATCCAAATGGATTTACCGTGGCAACAGGTAAAAGGTTGAATCGAAATCAACATAATGTTGATAACGATACCTTTCCGCTAAAAGCCTAGCTTTATACGTTGGTATGTTGCCATCCATGTTCGTTTTCCTTGAAGACTTATATAGTACCAATAGGCACAATGCCTTGCGGTACATCAACTAGTATCCAAACTTGTTGATATACATGGAATCCCTTTTGGACTCATGGCACTTTGCCATAATAGGGAGTCGATACCTTGTATCACTTCCTCATACGTAGTCAGTTGGTATACCTCAATAAGATAGACATCTTTATGAGGTGAGATCAGAAACTCTTACCCCAGGTTATTTTCTGACTCTCTTCGACATACGCGGTTCTTGTGTATACGAAAATTACTGGTATAGTTTCATCCTTGATGAACTATATATATGTTCCATTAAGATTTGGTGGCTTGGAATAGTATTACTCCGATTTTTCATCGAGTTTACTATCCTCCCACTTACCACTGCATATCGGTATTCCTCTCAGGAAAACCGCACGGTGAGCATCAATTTAATTGTTCTCTTGTGAGTTGTATAAGTACAATACTTTGGTATCCCTAGGATAACCTACAATTGGCACTTATCCAATTTGGGTTCTAGTTTGGTATCATCCAAACATATGCTCAATATACCCAAATATTCAGGAATGAGAAACCTGGTTTCTTTCCTGTTCATATCTAATATGAACTCTGTCAAACAGATTTTATGGAACCTTATTCTAAATAGGTTCTGCACTGTTTTAAGCTTATCCGTTGAAGGAAATGGTAGCTCAGAGCGACTCATGATTAACCTTATCATGTTCAACAAAATTCGGTTACTCGGTTCGGACACACCGTCAATTTGACGTGTTCAGTGAGGAGTCCTCATTGAAAGAATACTATAATCTTTCAAGTATATTAGAAACTTATTGCTTAAGTATTTTCCATTACGGTCTTACCGTGATGGCTTAATACTTTAGCCGATATGTTCGTCTATTTCGTGTCGAAACTAAAAGTTTCCGATTTGTGTTGTTCAAAAGAAACACTTAACCATAATGCGATGCCACATTCGTAAAGGTCACGAAATATTCATATCCACCTCTAGCCTAGCTAGACATTGGCCCACTTAATTCACTGTTTGAGCAGCCGTCACTCGGTTGGCTCAAAAGTCACATGGTAATGCCGTTTTTCGCCGTTTTCGCTTATTTCAACTCCGAAATAATTTCCGGCAATTGTTTCAACACCCAAAACACATCCAATACATTTATATGACATTATTTTCATCACCATATGAACAATATTTCCAGATCTAATCCAGAAGCTAAAATATCAAAGTTTCATGCTTAAAATCCAATTATCCAACATTAATCTAATTAATCTTAACACCAACCAAAGTCACCACAAATGAACCACCCAAGAATAATTCTAGGCATTACAAGAGTGGTCATAACACTCTAAAATGGCAACTTATCATCAAATGACAAATTGAATCAATAGTACAATAATATCATCCAAAACAACTTGACACTTGCTTAACACTTCCAAATCCATCTTCCAACACCAAAAGTCCCAATTTTAACAAGTAATGAAAACCTTAGAACTATTCTAGGAATACAAGAACAAGAAACTAAATTTCTAAACTCAAGAATATTAAAGATTACCTTTTAATCTCCAATTTTCCGAAGCTTTTTCTTGTTTTTCCTTCACTTTCAATCTTGAATCATCAAGCAACTTTGGAACCTTTTTCCTTTTGAAGCTCACGGCCAAGGAGGAAGATGATGATAAAAAGAAAAAAAAATATTTTACTTTAAATTTGGTCATTGCCGACTTAGGGGGTCAAATTTATCATTTTGCCAATTTAATCCAATTAAACATAATTAAACTTTATGTTAACAAATCAAATTTGCACACCTAAAGTTTAATTAAACCATGTCACATATACAAATAATAATTAAACATATTGCATAACATTTATGTAATATGGACATTATTTAACTATTCAAATATTTAACATTTAAATATCTAAATAATTAATTAATATAATTATTATAATATATGTGTTTTTATTTACATTAAATAACAAATACATATATTAATAGCATGTGTCAAAGTCTAATTTGACAATTAATTATTATGTATCTAATCAAATTATGTATCAAATAAAAATACACAATAATTACAATTGATAAAAATCCCCTAAAGCATGTGTTTTCGTTTAACCGATTAAACGATTCGAATTAACTCATTTAATCCGATGAAGTATTATGAAAAATCTGTATTATTCATAATGTGTTGCCCAAGTGCTCAATTAGTACACTTCATATTGTGAGACTCTCTAATTTCGTGTCCATAATTCACCCACTCATGAATTATGATGACCACAGATAATCTCGCTAAACTATGCAAGTCCAGGTCATTGCATACGTATAATCCCTCCGTCACAGGCTATCCATATTATACCTGCGATATTAACCAGTGCTTACACATGCGTATAACGCAAGCGCATGTATCGTTCAAGTAGTATAAAAAGTATCGATCCCACGAGGACTTAATACATAATCTATTAATTTTATGAGGTCAAATGATTACTTGTATCTAACAGATTGATTGATTGATTTGAAATGGTGAAGATTTTGAATTTAAAAACAAGAAAATAAAATTGCTTGAAAGTAGGTTTAAGAAAATTCAATATTAAAAACTATCTAGGGTTATGAATCTTTCTAATATTATTTAAAGATGTAGTGGTTATCTTATAGTCAGGTAAAATATTGATTTATTAACCTGGAACACTAAATTATGTAAAAACCTCTTCCGATGGTCAACTACAAATATCAGTATAACCCAATTGAACCATATGTCTATGTCAACCAAATTACCTGGATTCATTAAGATTATGTTCCAATTATGGCTACCCCGCCCGACAGGTATATTCCTATCTTGTATGGAAATCTATTAAAGGGTTATCTATCCTCAAGGAATATCGTGGGCTATTGAGTCTAAGGTCTTAAACTAAAATCCCTATGTCTAGTTCATTTTAAGTTTACCTAATCAATTTTATTAGTGGCCAGTTAATAAAAAGCATTAAGATTAAGACTCAATAAATAAATCTTTATATTACCCAAACTATAATCTAACCCTTTATAAACCGGTGATATTGGAATTCATCATAACCCTAGATAACTAATTTAGTTACAACACATAACTAGGGCTAGTAAAAATAAAAGACAAAGTAAAAATGCCGAAAGTAAATGCGGTAAAGTAGAAATTGAAAAGTAAAAGAAAATAAAATGAAATGCTAAGGTAAAACGAATTACTTTTACTATTTACTATTTTAGATATCTCCCATAAAATAATATATAAACTTGTGATAATATTACCAACCAGCCATATAGGCGGTAACCTGATTAAGTCAAATTAAGTCCAACCAGCCATTAAGGCGGTAATATTTGTCCATAATTCAGCTATAAAGGTAGAACCAAAATAAACCAGCTTTAAAGGCGGAACCAAAATTTAATTACCAACCGACCAATCTGACGGTATCCTTGATTAGTCAGGTTTAAACCAGATTAAAATGAATTACCAACCGACCAATATGGCAGTATCATTTTTAAGTCAAATTTTAAATAGTGAATATATTATTTTTAAGGGAGATTAATCTAAATAGAAATAGTAAAAGAATTACCTTTCACCTTAGCAGAGGGAAGTTACCTCCTCATGGTTGAATAGTAAAAACTGTAAAAATAAAGAAAGTAAATTACTATTATTACAGAACGTAATTAAAATTTAATTACAAAAGTTAAATTAAAAGAAACTAGAGAGAAAACTCCCTATTTACATTAAAGAAATGAGAGAGAATGGTACATCTAAAACTGAAATCTCGAGCTCAATTTATAGACCTCGGTAGGCCACCAGCGTTGCGACGCCAACACATTTTGGCGTGGCATGCTGATGCTTGACACGTGGCAATTCAGATAAGGAGATAAGACGACACGTGGCGAGGTGGCTGAGAGCTCAATAATTATACTGACGTGGCGATGACAGGGTGACACATGGCGAAAGGGAGTTTCGGCACCGTAGGATTGCGACACGTGGCAAAGCGTGATTGGTTGATGATGACGTGGCGGTGATGTGGCGCATTGACTCGGTCAACTGTGATGTGGATGATGACGTGGTGGTGACGTGGAATGACATGTGGCACACATGGCAATGGTGATTGTCGGGACCGTAGGATGATGACACGTGTCAAGGCGCACGTTAGCAATTCGGCTGTGATCGTGACACGTGTCACGGTGCACGTTAGTAAATTCAAACTTCTCAAATTATGACCCGTTGACCCGGCGCACGTTAGCAACTCTGGTGCATATTAGGCATCGCGACGCCAAGGGCTTGCGCGTCGCGACGCGCCCAAATTACCAAAATATCTTTTTTGCCAATTTTCACTGTTTTACTTCAAATCACCTCCAGAATGTCCTGAAACTTTATTTATCTACAAAATAACACAAAATACATCAAAATATTCACAAAACTCAAGAAACTATACCAAATATTAGGTTAAATGAGTGGGAAATAGTGATAGATTTACCACTCATCACACCCCCAAACCTAACATTTTACTAGTCCTCGAGCAAAATACAGAGTAAAATAACATAATAAAATTTAACTAAGCCATTTTCGTAGGGATCACGGTTGCATTTAGCGTATGCAACAAGCCTTTAAACCCTTAAGTGTCCCTAGTGGACGAGTTGTAGTCTCGTGAGGGTTTACAGCAATGATACCCACAAACATTTTACTAAAGTAAAAAGGTAGTAAAACTAATGCACATAAAAGCAAAAAGACAAGCGAAAATAGAATAAAGAAGTTAGTGACTAATCAGGTGAAACTTCTACTCCAAGTTACTAGTTGTTTTCTTTCTTTCTAAATTACTGAATAAGTAAATTCTCCGATCATTTTTACCATTCTCCATATACACAGCCAACAAAATATTAAACAACTCATTTTTGCCCACAACAGTCATAAGTGTAGTTGATAAGAGAATAATATTTTTGTCCTAAAGTTTTATCAGAATTCATACCTTTTTGCAGCAATGGAATAATTTTTCTCATTTTTCTGATTTTTTCTTTGATTTTTTATTTTATTTTATTTATATACAATACCTTCCGTCTATGTAGCGAGTGTTGGGTTGGTGGCTCCCAAACCAGTTGGCTTTAGGGCACCAGGTGTTAAGACACCCCTACAGACTTAATTACTCAGACTTCAGATATATATATTTTTGAAGCATCTTTGATCCATGTAGCGAGATTTGGGCCAGTGACTCCCAAACCAGTTGGTTTTAGGGCACTAGGTGTTAAAACACCCTTACAGACTTAATAACTCGGATCTCATATGTTTTTTTTTTACTCCATCACTTTTTGAGATGCTTCCTCCAATTAAACTATAGCACTGAATATTACAAACTTTTCAATTTTAGCTCATGTCTGTATGTTACTATGCATGTTGATAATACCTGCCAACTGAGCATATGAAGATCCATTTTAGTCAGTATTATGGGGAATCCACAAATTAAATAATTCAAAAAGAAATAAACAAAAATTAACTTGATCCGAAATAGGTTTGAGATACGTCTCAGGAGTGGAAACTCCTTACTCGGCTATCTCTTACCAATTTCACCTTTTTAGTCAAAATAAAAACATAAAAACGCAAAATATTTTTGTAATTTTTTTGAAAATTTTTCAATTTTTTTGTTTTTTTGGAAAAATTTTGGACTAAAAATAAAAATAACACACACTAAAAAATAAGGTACTAATCACTAATTCCCTCCCCCAAACCTAAATGAGACATTGTCCCCAATGTCTTAAACAGTAGAAGAAGAGATTAGAAGATAATACCTGGTTAGCCTCTTACCACGATCGTCCTCGGACCAATTTATCTTTGAAAGGATAAGGGTAACTTGTGGCTCATAGGGTAAGAGTTAGTCTATTAGATACGGAGCAGTTCTGGCAGTAAAAAGGAGTTCTTTCATAGGTTTTGACACGAACCCATTTCTCCGGGCATCATCAAGAAACACACAAAGAAAATCATAAAATCCATCAACGTTAAACAGCCCAATTGGTTTATGGTGTATGTTCAGGTTTGCCCAAGATAGCACTATAAAAATTTCCTCCAATGTGCCCAAGCCATCTGGCAAAGCAATAATAGAATCAGCACAGTTAATCATTTCTACTAATCGTTCAAACATACCTGGCACGATCAGTTCCTCTCCGTTTGATAATCCAATAAGATTTGCCTCTACAAAAGGTTTTGGGATGATTCCCAAAACATGACTGTCTCCTTCCTGTACGGCCTTTGAAACGATCCCCATTAGTTCAAGATTGCCTCCGCTATATACTAAGTGTATATTTCTTGCAGCTAAGACTCGACCCAATTCATGTGCTGCCTCTAGGTATTGTGGTTTAGTACCAACACTACTATCGCAAAACACACATATGCTTTCAACTCGTCTTCTTGACGTGGTTTCCATGTTTTACTCTGGATGTCTTCAAAAGTGCAATGATGAGTTGAATTTATAACACCTGTAAAGGGTGAGTAAAATAATAGCACTAGTACCTGCCAAATGACAATTATTAGTTAAACAGTAAATTAAATCGTGATAGTAAAAAAGGTCTGGATCCTGTCGGAGAAAATAATAGAAAACAACAAAACAAATCACAATTATTAGGAAAAGACAAAGAAATATAATATGTACAAGAAAAGTAACGGCTTGATTGACGTCTATGCGTTAGGGACAAGCTTCCCATCCAATTTTCTTATAAATTGGGAAACAGTGTCTTTTTTAGTCAGATTCCCTAGACTTAACTGTTGTCTTTCTATTAGGAATTGTGTATGTAATTTGCAAATGGCTATATGAACATATCCACAAGGATGCGTCTCAAGAGTCGAAGATATATTATCTACAGACTCCTTACTCAAGCCATCCCTAATGAATTTAATTTTATCTTCGCGATTATCAGACACCATTCCTAAAGAACGACAACGAGTATTGCAATTCCAGCATGCACTTTTATAACAAACACCCATTTGCTTAGCTCTACGTTTCTTTGCATAGGTGCTTCTTCCAAAACCAGGCAGATGTGAAATAAAAGATTCAGAAGACTCACCTGCCAATCGGACCCGTGCTTCAATTACCCAACAAATATCATTAGGAACACCATGGATTGTCAGTAACCTCATCCGTTCCAAGCGAGCTTTGTAGACTTTCATCAGAGATTTTTTAGGGAGTGAAGGAAATTGCTGGTGAAGATTTGCGAGAGCTTCTTCCATCTTGAATCTACAAAAACTAAACACACAAAATTAAATCACACCAAATCACAATATAAACAAAAATTATATATTGACCGGTGCTTACACATGCGTATAACGCAAGCGCACGTATCGTTCAAGTAGTATAAAAAGTATCGATCCCACAAGGACTTAATACATAATCTATTAATTTTATGAGGTCAAATGATTACTAGTATCTAACAGATTGATTGATTGATTTGAAATGGTGAAGATTTTGAATTTAAAAACAAGAAAATAAAATTGCTTGAAAGTAGGTTTAAGAAAATTCAATTTTAAAAAATATCTAGGGTTGTGAATCTTTCCAATATTATTTAAAGATGTAGTGGTTATCTTATAGTCGGGTACAATATTGATTTATTAACTTGTAACACTAAATTATGTAAAAGCCTCTTCCGATGGTCAACTACAAATATCCAGTATAACCCAATTGAACCATATGTCTATGTCAACCAAATTACCTGGATTCATTAAGATTAAGTTCCAATTATGGCTACCCCGCCCGACAGGTATATTCCTATCCTGTATGGAAATCTATTAAAGGGTTATCTATCCTCAAGGAAGATCGTGGGCTATTGAGTCTAAGGTCTTAAACCTAAAATCCCTATGTCTAGTTCATTTTAAGTTTACCTAATCAATTTTATTAGTGGCCAGTTAATAAAAAGCATTAAGATTAAGACTCAATAAATAAATCTTTATATTACCCAAACTATAATCTAACCCCTTATAAACCGGTGATATTGGAATTCATCACAACCCTAGATAACTAATTTAGTTAAAACACATAACTAGGGCTAGTAAAAATAAAAGACATAAAGTAAAAATGCCGAAAGTAAATGCGGTAAAGTAGAAATTGAAAAGTAAAATAAAATAAAATGAAATGCTAAGGTAAAAGGAATTACTTTTACTATTTACTATTTTAGATATCTCCCATAAAATAATATATAAACTTGTGATAATATTACCAACCAGTCATATAGGCGGTAACCTGATTAAGTCAAATTAAGTCCAACCAGCCATTAAGGCGGTAATATTTGTCCATAATCCAGCCATAAAGGCGGAACCAAAATAAACCAGCCATAAAGGCGGAACCAAAATTTAATTACCAACCGACCAATCTGGCGGTATCCTTGCTTAGTCAGGTTTAAACCAGATTAAAATGAATTACCAACCGACCAATATGTCAGTATCCTTTTTAAGTCAAATTTTAAATAATGAATATATTATTTTTAAGGGAGATTAATCTAAATAGCAATAGTAAAAGAATTACCTTTCACCTTAGCAGAGGGAAGTTACCTCCTCATGGTTGAATAGTAAAAACTGTAAAAATAAAGAAAGTAAATTACTATTATTACAGAATGTAATTAAAATTTAATTACAAAAGTTAAATTAAAAGAAACTAGAGAGAAAACTCCCTATTTACATCAAAGAAATGAGAGAGAATGGTACATCTAAAACTGAAATCTCGAGCTCAATTTATAGACCCCGATAGGCCACCAGCGTCGCGACGCCAAAGCCTTTGGCGTCGAGACGCCAGCACATTTTGGCGTGGCATGCTGATGGCTTGACACGTGGCCATTCGGATAAGGAGATAAGGCGACACGTGGCGAGGTGGCTGAGAGCTCAATTATTATGCTGACATGGCGATGACATGGTGACTCGTGGCGAAAGGGAGTGTCGGCACCGTAGGATTGCGACACGTAGCAAGGCGTGATTGGTTGATGATGACGTGGCGGTGACGTGGCGCATTGACTCGGTCAACTGTGATGTGGATGATGATGTGGTGGTGATGTGGAATGACACGTGGCACACATGGCAATGGTGATTGTCGGCACCGTAGGATGATGACATATGTCAAGGCGCACGTTAGCAATTTATCTGTGATCGTGACACGTGTCATAGCGCACGTTAGCAAAGTCAAACTTCTCAAATTCTGACCCGTTGACCCGGTGCACGTTAGCAGCTCTGGTGCATGTTAGCCGTCGCGACACCAAGGGCTTGCACGTCGCGATGCGTCCAAATTACCAAAATGCCGTTTTTGCCAATTTTCACTGTTTTGCTCCAAATCACCTCCAGAATGTCCTGAAACTTTATTTATCTACAAAATAACACAAAACACATCAAAATATTCACAAAACTCAAGAAACTATACCAAATATTAGGTTAAATGAGTGGGAAATAGTGATAGATTTACCACTCATCAGATATAGATAAGAACGTCAAATCCTTATGGTATAATATATTTGACTGTCAAATTTACGATCTCTAAATAACACTCAGAACTTACTTCCGAAGTTATACCACGACCATGAATTTACTAGATCGTAAATACGTGTAGGATATTTATTCCCTGTACACAAGACTGGCGGATTCTTTCTTAATACGAACTGGATATCATGAGCATCAGTCCACACCCAAAGAACATGCGGAGTTGTGATCTAAATAGATCTGTGACTGCCATCAAAGTGTGGAGGATAACTAATATATCCACTGTGGTATCTCAAGTCGAAGGATCACTATACTCGCTTAACTCGAGAAGATTCTTATTGACGTTGGTGTACCATTTATTAGGAAATCTTCAGTGAGTCGTTCGGTGTTTATCAAATAAATACCTACATGTCTATACGAGTCTCCCAAGACTGATGGTTCATTGGGATAAACCATCGGACCAAGTCACGATATACGACATGTACTGGTGTCAGTGGATTTGACTAACCGACCCGTGTTAGTAAATCTTGACCAGGAACTTTATTTAAGGATATACAACTTATAGTGACGCTTCCCAATGTCAATTACAACTACGTTATAACTGCGTACAACGTTGTAAATCCTAGGGTCTTTGTCTAATATACACGTATCACTAAATCAGATTTAGTTTCAATATAATCATAATTAGATGTCTAATCGCAATTAGATCAGATATGTATATAAAAGACAAGAGGTGCTACCATTAATTAAGTAATATTATGGAAAATGAATTATTCGTATTTATGAATCGGACATAAATACGATCCGGATTGGCACTCTGAGCACCAACCCTAAAAATTTCTCCCACTTGTTATAGTGCCAATCCACGGTATCATATACACATCTCAATGTGTATCACATACTCACGACCCTCAAGAGCTCACCTAGCACTCAAGAGGTAGGCAACAACAAGTAAGCCCACTTTAACAAATTGAGTCTGTCCAACAAACCTAATTATTTTCCTTAGCCAACATCATTCAAATTTTGTAGAACCCAAGTTCTACATCAATATGACTCAGATGCGATATTAATACTGTGCTATAGCTATTAGATTGTTTATGTATTTAGAGATCAAATCCAAAACACTATGAGACAACCACAAGCACAACACTAACATCAAAACTTCTAATCTATTAGGTCACTACGCAACTTCAAAAGTCAATACTTCATGAGTTGCAACGATTTCCACTAATACAGTAGAATCAACCGTTACACTCTCACTGCATCTTTTCTGACTTTATATGACATAGACCATCTAATGTCATAATTAGACTCAAAACTAATCTGATCCTAATGGTTGCGGATTATATTCTCCATGAATTAGAAACTCGTTCTTAATATCTCAAAGATCACAAAGAACATGTTTCAAGATCCATCTTATGGTTTACAACATATCAAAATAACTCGTAACAATTACAATTAAATTGATATATTCAATCGCACATAATATAGTATTCATTATGCTATCATCATATGATGCATCAGATTGACTAGACATTCTAATCAATTTCTCTTTCAATAAAGGAATCATCATTTACGAAAGATTAATACTATATACAATAGACACACTAACTGTCAAACAATTATATTAACTGTCATACAGATAGTCTTACTGTGTCCTTTATTAGATCATATCTAATGCACGACTGATGTGAGTATTTCACAAGTCTATTAGTTTTATATCAAATATGAAACTTTATATCGAATATAACAGAGACTACTCCCACTGTTTTCACGGAGAAAAGAAGACTTAGGTAAACCTTTTACCTTACAAACATCTCATTATTACATTAATAATGATAATTTTATTAGGATATATAACACTAGAAAGAAAATTGTACGCTCCCACTGACCCTACTATTATATGTGTATTCTTTTTGCTTTAATAAAATCAGACAATATGACTGTATCAAAATTAAAGAAGAAAGATTTCCGAAAAACTTATCTGAGTCTATAATAGGCTCTATAAGCTAGTATATCAAACTGTGATCTTAGCATAATACAAACTCTAGGGCCATTCTAGAATGAACTCTTCAAACAATTACAACCAAGCCCATTAAAGCCCAATTACAACTTTACAAGCCCAATTTCCAAAATAGGCCCAATTAATTAAATTACCAAATTCCAAATTTTATAACTTAATTAACCAAAGTGTATTGTCATAATTAATTACCCAAATTAACATTTCCAAAACATCAATTAGCCTAATTAATTATGCTCATTAACATCAAAACATGTCCAACACATTTTAATCAAAATCAAGTCATTTCCCATGCTTATTGTCTCGGCATTCTAGGGTTTTTAAATCGATTCGGTTTCAATCTAATTAAATCCACAATCAATATTACCCAATGTTTTCAAACTCATCCAATGATCAAAAACACAAAAAATACCAAGACTTAGGGCAATAATCCTATTTGGCCAAGCCTAGAATTTTTGGGAAAAATGATCCAATCCAATTTTCTTGAAATTGATCTAATAAACTTCAATTAAACATCATTCAAGCATACTCAATCAATTAATTTAATCAAATCATGCTCAAAATCAATTTACCCAATTTTAACCCTAAGTTCAAGTTTCATGCTCAACTTCGCTTTGATACCATTGTTGGGTTTCTACGGTCTAACCGGGATCGTTTTAAGCAATGAAACATACATGTGAATACAACAAGGAAGTTGCAGAATACTTACAATAATCGGTTGAGCGATGCGACGAACACAAAAACTCTTTTCCCCTGCAAGGTGGCTCATGGCAGTGGCAGTTTTTGGCTCTCCAATTTTCGGCCATGGAAGGATCTCCAAGCTCCAAGCTTTTGAATGATGATTCCATGCTCACGGGTGCGGTTCCTTATCACCTTCGCAAGACTCCTAAAGCGTGCTAGCACTCCAGAAATTTTGCAGCAAAATTTCCTTTCCTTCTCCTTCAACTCACAGTGAAATCAGAAAGTTTTAGGAAGAAAATGGCCTAGAGGCCGAGAGAGATGAGAAGAAGAAATTGAGAGAGTTGTGTTGGTTGTTTTAAGAAATGTGTATCTAATACACTTAATGAATTTCAAAAAATTCATTTTCTTTATTTTGCTTTCCAAAAGTCAAACCAATTAAAGCCACAACCACTTCCATCAACTAATCACATCAAAAGTGACTAGACATCACTTCACTCAAAGTGATGTGACTTCCATCACTTGATTGACTAGTGATTTGACGCTAGATGTGACTTGTGAGCCGCACTTCAATTCGCAATACGAGTGCGCCTGTAAACACTCCCGGGCTCGGGTTCGCTAATTCCAAATTAACGAAATTTCCGTTGCGACGTAATTAAATAATTATGCCTAGCAAAATCACTATTCATGTCGCTAACGAATTAATTCTAAATTAACTCATTTGCCCGAATTAAAATCTAATTTCAATTCCGCATCGAAATCCAATTTCGTTTAATATATCGAATATATTAATTTATCGATTAATTCCAAATTAATCGTTTCTCTCTTTTCAATGATATTTTATCCACAGATAAAATATCTCCGTAATTAATCCCAGATTAATTTTCTCTCTCTACTAATTAATCCCAGATTAATAAAGTGTGAGTCATACGTCATGGGTGAATCTTCGGGAAGCGACCCATGAGATCCCCGGATATGTTGGCAGTAAATACGGTCGTCGGACTATCCGAACACGTACGTACCTAGTACTACATTTTACCGATTTACAAGACAATGTTGGCTTCTAGCAAAGTGTCATGCCTACCCAATTCTCCAGAAATATCATTACAGGAATATGTGATCTATATCAGGCGTAGTATACGTAGTAATGCGTATTTCGATCCAGTATCGGATGTCACGTGCAAGGACTGGGGATGGAAATGTGTCTGTCTCGTACGATGCACATATCGGATCTCTGGTAACTAGTCTCTATAATCGGATAAACATAACCTAGTCATTTTATCCCGGTGACTGCAATACATAAGAGAACCAGTTTCGTATCCTACGTGACCATCATCTCCACTATGACTGGAGTGATACTTCCATCTCGACATCACACCAATACATTACGATTCTCAATATACCCAGAAGAGGCGTACGCAGACCTGTTAAAGCCCTGGACGACCAAAACCAAAGTACATTGATTGTCGCAAGTATTAGCAGTGCAAGTCTTGGTTAAGACCAAATACATCTACCCTGATTCGAACTTCCATAGACACATAGTCATACTACCAATGGAATTCGAGGGATCTATCCAGAGCGAAGCTGTTTTCCGTACCATCGGTAAAACACAACCTCCTACTACACCTGCATGAGTATCTTATACCCAAATATATGAGAACTATGTCGTTATGCCCTCACAACGTGCACAAGTGTAATACTAGTCTTTTCCGCATTATCGATGTCCAATCTCGATAATACTCTGACTAGGGATATTTAATGATTAAACCTTCGTGGATTGATATTGTCTCATATCATCTCAATCCAGGAACTAATCATAAGGACCTCCTATCATTTATACATCTTGGTAATCTAATTACAAATGATAAGAGAGCAATTTCCTTTGTCACATAGTTAATTTGTACAACAAAACCATGATTTGTACAAATAGTGACGCTATGGGTCATAACTGTCCAACAATAAGCATCCACTATATTTATGATCATGATTAACTTCCTATTGTAAATGTGCTAACCATACTTGAATACAGGAAGGATTTATTTTCCGTAGGGGACTCCTCAGTCGCATCCAAGAATTAAGGATCATAGAGATTAATCTGTGAGTGGACCTTTTCCTCAAATTGATTTCTACTTATATGTTTTTGAATTGAGATTTACATTTCAAGCACATAGGGCATTAGCCAAGTTTGATTTCAAATGCTTTACAAATGATAATGTTTTTTTTTTTGAAAAGATTGATTTCAAAGTATGATTTTGTGATTTTGGAGGCTGGGGAAAAATCCACCTCAGTTATAACTTGGTAAATATTTTGGAATTCACGGTTACTGGAATTGACGGATTCAATACGTGTGCACACGTAGTTCAGGACTAGAGATGACAGATGCCCCTAGATCCTAGATTTTAGGGCTAGGGGGATGGCGAGACGTAACGCCCCTAGACCTCAAATCAGAGTCGAGATGATAGCATTGATCTGCACATCTGGCTCTAGTTCAGTGGTTTGGGGGAAAGCGAGACGTAACGCCCCAATACCACTAATTTAGGCATATAGGGGACGGTGAGACGTAACGCTCTCATATGTCAGGTTTTTCAGAGATATATTTTTTAGTTTAGGCTTATGGGGGGGACGGCGAGACGTAAC
Source organism: Zanthoxylum bungeanum (assembly GCA_019454045.1). NCBI lineage: Eukaryota > Viridiplantae > Streptophyta > Magnoliopsida > Sapindales > Rutaceae > Zanthoxylum > Zanthoxylum bungeanum. The sequence goes on from SKCR01009116.1 coordinate 156,550, forward strand.
GCTCTCATACGTCAGGTTTTCAGATATAAGATTTTTCAGAGATATGATTTTAGAAAATAGAGTTTTCATGAAAGAGTTTTCAAAAAAATCTGTTTTGTGAGAATTCATAGTTTTACAAATAAAAAGAATTTCCAGAAGAGATTTCCAAAAAAGAAATATGTTTTCAGAAAATAAAAGATTTTCAAAGAATACCAGTTTTCATAAGATGATTTTGATTCAGAACAAAGATTCGTTTTAGTTTTCATTTTAAAACAGTCTATTCACTAGGGTCATTCAAACGATTTATCCCCCCCACTCTTAGTGTTCTTGTTTTGCAGGTATACGTGGAGGACAAAATCGAGAGGATGGATACGGATTGCAGTCACTAATGTGTATTTTCCACCAGGTCGAATATAGAGGTCCAGTACAATCAGATTCAAATTAAAGTTGCATGTCAATCATTGGTATTGTTTAAGTCATTTTTCATGTGCTTATGGTGTCTATAAACAGTGATGTAAAGAGAAGTTTCATATATAGTTATGAGTTTGAAAGATTACATATCATGTTGTTGAGTTTGGCAATGGTCTCATGCAAGAGTTTATATTTGAGATGAAATTAGTAGTAGTAGTCAGAGAGTCAGAGGCTCAGGGGGGGATAGGTCTACATATTCCCTGCCAGTAGCATCTCCGGGAGAGGGATGTTACAATAATGGTATTAGAGTATGGTCTAGAGAGTCAGTGACTGCAGTGTGTAGAGTGATGGGTTCTTGTATACGTAGTATGCCCAGGGTACTAGTATACAAGGCCCTACCTCTCCAGTATTTGATCCTTGAGTACGTCCTCAATTCCTATAGACATGTTAGTAAGAAATTCCCAAGCTATTCGAATATTCTTCCTTATGAAAGTAATCATACTGTTTGTCCATGTTGATAATCCTTTTGTAGTTATCCTAGCTTATTATCAAAAAAGACAAGCTATGAGAATAGATAGTAAAGTTTTGAGAATATTCACCCAATGGAATGAAAAAGAAAGAGAAAGTTGTAACAAAAGTAAGGAATGATGCATAGGTGCTTAAGAAACCAGATGTAATAAAAGATAGAGATACAGATTCAGATAGAAAAGAAAATGCTAGAACTTATAGTCATATAGGAATGTAGTAAACCCAAGCAAGAACTAAAGCCAGGTAGACCCAATTTAGGTTCCTTCCCTCCAAGTAAGATTCCTTTCCTCCTTAGAAATTCTTCCAAGCGGATCCAATAGCCTTTGAGTATCAGGTATAGGTGGAAAGTTTCCTGAATCACGAAGGATAGTCAGAAAGACAAGAGAAGCAAGAAATCAAAATTAGTCGGGGAAGTTCCAATAGGCATGAGATACCAAAACCGATGTAGAGATTCTAGAAACCCAAACCCAGATTCCAAACACTCAGTGATGTTCGTCAAGGAAATTGTCCTGACGAAGTCTATCTCATACCTCTCTTACATGAGTAATATGTGTTAGTGTCCTAGACATGCCCAAGGTCTCTAATACATGATTTAGTGTGTGAATGATCAAGAGAGTTGCAGAAAAATTTACATTGATCGGATATGGATTTCAAAATTTGTATGATTGTTGGAAGCTCCAAGCCTTCTTTCAGTGAATCCAATCCAAGGGTGAGTTTCCCTATCACCTTCTTTAACTCCTTAAGTTCTAGCTTGGATGAAATTTTGCAACAAAATTTCAAGAACAATAAGTGGTGTTTTCAGCCAAATTGAGAGGAGAAGAGAGATGAAGTATTTTCTTTGTATTTGTTTCTAAAACTTAATCCAAAGTCAACTCACAATTTTGTGTATATGCTTTACCAAAAAGCAAAAGCAATGGTGTTGGAGGAGAGAAAATGACATTAAATGCCCTCAACCACTTCCATTACCAAAAGTGACTAGCGATGTAAGTTGGTGGGCCCCACCTCTTAAATTCAAAATTCAAGTGGCTTGCTCAACACAATTTGGGCCCGGATTCGTTTAATCCGATTAAACGAATTTTCCGTCACGACATAATTAAATTCAATTTACTTAAATAATAGTGCCTAGCAAAATTATTACGAAAGTCGATTGCGAATTAATTCCAAATTAATTCATTCACCTGAATTAAAATCCAATTTTAATTCCGCTTTGAAATCCGATTTCAATTAATATATCCAATATATTATTTAATCGATTAATTCCAAATTAATCGCGTTCTCTCTTCTATTAGAATTTTATCCCAGATAAATTCTTGCCGTAATTAATCCCAGATTAATTTTCACTCTCTTATAATTAATCTTAGATTAATTCTGTTCGAGTCAAGTGTCATCGGTGAATCTTTGGGAATCGACCCAAGAGATCCCTGGATATGTTGGCAAAAAATCTGGTTGTCGGACTATCCGAACATGTGCGTACCCGTACCACGTTCTTATCGATTTACAGGACATGGTTGGCTTCTAGCAAAGCACCGTGCCTACCCAATTCTCCAGAAATATTCAACAAAGAATATATATCTATATCAGGCATAGTATACTATGTATGCGTATAACGATCGGATGTCACATGTTAGGCTTGGGGCTGAATTGTGTGTCTGCTCCGTACGAAGCATATATCAGATAACTAGCAACTAGTCTCTGTAATCGGATAATCATGACCAATTCATATTATCCTTATAGCTGTAGCATTTAAGAGTACTAGTTTTGTATCCCTGTGTGATCATCATCTCCATATGACTAAAGTGATACTTCCATCTTGACATCACACCCAATACACTATGATTCTCAGTATACCCTGAAGAGGCGTACACAGAACCTGTTAAAGCTCCAGATGATAAAAACCAAAGCGTACTGATTATCGAAAGTATTAGCGATGCAAGTCTCAGGTTAAGACCAAATACACCTACCCTGATTCGGATTCCCATAGACACATAGTCATACTACCAATGGGATTCTGAGGGGTCTATCCAGAGCGAAGCTGTTCCCGATACAACGGCTAACAGAACCTCCTATCAAACTTACATAAGTATCATATACTTAAATATATGAGAACTATGTCATTAGCTTCCATAACGCGCACAAGTGAAATACTAGCATATTCCGCATTATCGATTTCAGTCTCGATAATACTACAACTAGGGATATTTAATGATTAAACCTTTCGTGGATTAATAATGTCTCATATCTTATTAATTCGGTATTAATCATATGGACTTTTATCATTTATATATCCAAGTAATCCAATTACAAATGATAAAAGAGCAATTTCCTTTGTCACATAGTTAATTTGTACAAAGAACACCATGTCTTTTACAAATAGTGATGTTATGGGTCATAATTATCCAACAATCTCCCACTTAGCCTATAGTCAATCACTAAAGTGTCTAACACTTGAACTACGTACGGGTCGCTCATGATATTTCTGAGATATCGCTTTCGTCAGCGGATCTGCAAGGTTATCATCTGAAACGATCTTTTCGATCTTGACATCGCCACGATTTATGATCTGACGAATCAGATGAAACCATCGAAGTACATATTTGGATCATTGATGAGACCGTAATTCTTTAGCCTATGTTGTAGCCCAGCTCAGCTGCTAACAGAACTACTCCTAATCCAATTAGGAATTTTATAGATCCAAAATGCTTCTTTTGCTGCCTCAACTGCAGCAATAAGTTCCGCTTTTATTGTTGAATCGGCAACAGTATCTTGCTTGGAAGATTTTCAGCTCACTGTTTCGTTGTTCAAACAAAATATGTACCCTTATTGTGACTTATAGTCGTCTTTATCGGTTTGGAAACTTGCATCGGTGATCCAATCACCTCAAGTTCTACATCTCCATAAATTAAGAAAGCATCCTTAATTTGTCTAAGATACTCAGGGATGTTCTCAACGTTAATCCAATGATTATCACCTGGATCGCCTGATAGTGACTCCACATGCTCAAAGCATATGAGACATCAGGTCCTGTATATGTTTGTCAATGTACGAGTTCTCGGAGAGTGCCAACAACTTTCAGATCTATCCCAATAGATCCTTATTCCTAGAATAAATGTTCCATCTCCCAAGTTTTTATATGGAGAATTTTAATGAAAGCCAAGCTTTTACCAATTTAAATATGGGAATGTCATTGCTAATAAGCAATACATCATCAACGTATAGGACAATCATTGTCAGTGTGCTCCCACTAACCTTCTTATATACATAAGAATCATCATTTTTTGAATGAAACTATATACCATTATGATCTCATCAAAATATTGGTTTCAAGAACGTAATGTTTGCTTCAATCCATAAATGGATCGATTTAACTTGCAAACCTTGTTTGCATGTTATTGACACGACAAAACCATCAGGGTGTTTTATATGAATATCCTCCAAAAGGTTTTTGTTAAGGAGAGTGGTTTTGATGTTCATCTGCCATATTTCGTAATTGAAATATGCAGCTTTAGCAAGCATTATCCGAATGGATTTAATCATGGCAACGGGTAAAAGTTTTCGTCGTAATTGACACCATGTTGATGACGATACCCTTTCGATACAAGCCTAACTTTGTACATTTGTATGTTGCCATCAATGTTTGTCTTCACCATGAAGACTCATTTGCTACCAATAGGCACAATGCCTTCTGGTACATCAACCAGTGTCCAAACTTGGTTGTAATCATGGAATCCATTTCAGACTTCATGGAACATTGTCATATAGCGGAGTCAATACCTTGTATCGCTACCTAATACGTAGTCAACTCATTATCATCAATAAGACTAATGTCTACGTGAGGTGAGATCAGAAACCCATACCTCTTAGGTTGTTTCTGACTCTCTCCGACCTACACGGTTCTTGTGTATTATAAGATTATGAAACAGTCTCATCCCTGATGAATTGTTGGTGTTCCATTAGGGATCGGTGCTAGGAACAGTATTACTCTGATTTTCATCGAGTTTTACTTTCCTCCTACTTACCACTGCATTTAGGAATTCCTTTAAGGAAAACCGCATGGAGAGCAACAAATACCTTGTTCTCTTATTGGTTGTATAAGTAATATACTTTGGTTTCCCTAGGACAACCTATATACAAGTATTTATCCGATTTGGGTTCTAGTTTGGCACCATCCAAACGTTTAATATATGCCCAGCATACCCAAATCTTCAGGAATAAGAAACCCAGTTTCTTTCCTGTCCATATTTCATATGGAGTCTGTCCAACAGACTTTGTCTAATTTTCTTTTTACTTATTGTTTTTATTTTATTGTGTTTCAGGTCATCAGATTCTTAATGAGACGAACCAGAAGCTTTGAACTTCGACCGCTTGACCCGGAAATTGAAAGAACCATCAGACAGTTGAGAAGGGAAAGGCGAGAAGGCCAAGAAGCTTTAGTCAACATGGAACCTGAACCTTTGAACGTTGCACCACCAATTCCCATTCGAGACAGAACCATTCCGGTGGTTGACAGACTCATTTCCTGTATTGTACTTCCTCCCTTACCAGAAAATGCGTGTGACATCAAAACATGCATTCAGATGATTCAGCAGTCAGTTCAATACGGAGGGAATGCAACTGAAGATCCTAATGCCTACATCAGTAACTTCCTGGAAGTTTGCGGCACTTTTAACTACAACAGAGCATCAGAAGAAGCAATGGGACTGCGAGTTTTTCCATATTCCCTGAAGGACGGAGCTAAAGCTTGGCTACATTCACTACCAGCAGGTTCCATAACAACTTGTAACACTTTAGCCACCAAATTTCTTGCAAAATACTTTCCACCAGCTAGAACCGGAAAGCTGAGGAATGACATCACATCCTTTGTACAACAAGATTCAGAATCCCTCTGCGAAGCTTGGGAAAGGTACAAAGATTTGCTCCGGAAATGTCCTCACCATGAGATTCCAAAATGGCTTCAAGTCCAAACATTCTATAATGGGCTTTCTGGAATAATGAGAACCACAATAGATGCTGTTGTTGCAGGAGCTTTAATGGCAAAAGGAGAAGATCAAGCCTGGGAACTAATCGAAGAAATGGACAACAATAATTCCTTGTGGCCAACAGAAAGGAGCATGATCCAAAGAATTGCAGGAATTTATGAAAGTGGAGCCAATACAGCAGTCAACACCAAGCTAGATCAGATATGCAAATTTATGGAGACTCTTACCACTATATCCACAAGTTCACCATATGGAGGAACACCAGAGTCGAACCAACTTGAAGAAACGGTGAATTTTGTCAACAATTTCAACAGACAAGGGAACAATCTATATTCCAACACCTACAACCCAGGGTGGAGGAATCATCCTAATTTTTCATGGAGCAATAATTCAGGCCAACAGCGGAACTAGTGCTGGCTCAGTTAAAAAAGTACGATGCTATCTTTCAGAGCCAATCAGCTTCCATCAAAGCACTGGAGAATCAAATAGGACAACTGGCCAATGCTCAGAGTTACAGACCACCAGGAAATCTTCCCAGCAATACAAAACCAAATCCAAGGAACCAAGGGAATGAGCAATGTCAAGCCATTACTTTGAAAAGCGGTACTGAAATAAACAAAGATGTTGGAATCAAGATGTCCCAAGAAGAAGTTCCAAAAGAAGCTGAGAAACAGATGGAGGAAAAAGAAGCAAAGGAAAAAGAAGCAAAAGAAAAAAAAACCAGAAAGAATCATTCCACCTCCACCTTTTCCTCAGCGTCTTCAGAAAAACAAATTGGACAAGCAGTTTGCTCGATTCCTGGAGGTTTTCAAAAAGCTGCACATCAACATCCCATTTGCAGAAGCCTTGGAAGAAATGCCCAGCTATGTAAAAGAATCATTATTTTTGCTCATTGTCGCCCCTATACTTGGTGAAACATAAATCTTCCAAAGATTATGCTCTACTATTTGCTTAATTACGGGCTTAGGCCTAATATGTTATTTTATCAAATAAAGTAACTTATTAGTTTCCAGGACTATCCTGAAATTTTATTCCCAATTTGAAAAATTAAATCATTTAAATACATTTTCCCTAGGATTATGTTTTAAATGTAAATCTTTCAATTTTATCTTGATTTTAATAGTCCAACTATTTAATCAACGATTTAGGTACTTTTAAATATAATGATTGTTATAGTCCAACTATATTAATCAACTATACTTTTAATTTGTTTGAATACAGTCCAACTGTTTTATAAAACAACAATTTAAATATTGGTCCAACTAACATTTAATTTATTTGACGAATGATATTTGATTGAGCGTGTATGGCAAGTAATTAAACGAATATTGCAAATTCAATTCTTGCCTCCCACTATTTTTCGGCGAGCCTCTAACCCTCTGTCGAGTACTCGGGAAACCGTGTTTCCTAGTGGGCTAGGATCCCGTTAAATATCACACAATCTTGACTTTGGCCAACAAATTGTATGATAATTAACTAGGTAGATCTCTAAGATCAATTGGATCCAATCCAATTCCTAGATCCAGTATGGGGACATCCAAGTCCGAAACATATATCTTATATATGCCAATATATCCAATATATTGCCTAACCTTTTCCTCTGAATCAACTAAGCCTTGGCTTTGGCACAACAAACTTAGTGATCCCAGTTAAGCGCGACCCATTGACCATGGAAAGCTTCGTAATCAATGTCGATGGACAAGAAGTGGTCTTGACTTTGGCCAACAAACCACAACTTGGACAAGACACTGAAATGGAACAAAGCTCTCGTGATTCAAACACATCCTCAACGGACAAAGGCCTTGACTTTGGCCAATAAGCCAATGCTAGTCTCGGATCTTGAGTAAGAATCATTCAATGGAAGGAAAAATGCTTAATATTTTGCGAGGGTTTTTCGCGTGCAAATTTGCAACCAATTTATTATCTTTGTTAAGGTCTCATCATCATACACCCTTAAACATGCATTCTAAACACATAATAAAGCGGGTATAAATAAAGTAATAATGATATGCGGATGGATACTTTACATTGATCCTAGATCAAATCTCTCCATTTCTCTCTCCCACTAGCACAAGTATTACTTCTACCTGTTACACTACACTTCTAAAGAAACCTCATTTACATTGAGGGGAATAGGTGAGAAGAGAATACAAAGAATAAGGAGGTAATAAGGCTGGACACGCAGGTCCAATTAATAAATTCCAAATTTATTACAACAATTTCTAAAATTGCCCCACCCATCTAATATCTATCTGATATACATTATTCATGCAACGCAACCATGTATTCACACAAGCATGTTATCAATCAATCTAATCAAATTAATTAATCTGATAATTAGTGACCATCCAATGTTCAAACAACGATTTGATTTTACTCGAGTCAAACTCGTTTTGCGAATAAGTACTCAAAGTACGAATTCACGAATTAAATTAAACTACATAATTAAATCCAATTCAATTTGTATTTAATACTAATTCGCTATTTCATTCCAAATTAAATACTACACTTTATTAATGAACTTTTACGACTTAAATTCCAAATTTAATCGTTACGGGTCTCAAAGCCCGATTAACGTCCAACGTTAATTTAATTAAAGTCCAATGGGCTTTCAATTAATTTCTTAAGGTGTGGACTTTTGGTCAACTCATGTCAAACCCAATAACCAAAGTCCAATCAAGGAATAACCCCATAAGCCTATAAATCAATTTAGGCCCATTAGGCCCAATTAAACTTTAAAGGTCCATTAGTCGCATTTGGGCTTTATGGAAGCGGTTTTGGGCCCAATTGGATCCAACCAATTTTGCCTAAACCTAACTTGGTACAACCAAGCCCAATTAGCCCATTTACAACATTACAAAAATCCCAAATTCCAAATTCCCAATTTAATTACACAAAGTGTATAACATAATTAATCACCCAAATTAACATTTCCAAAACATCAATTTACATAACTAATCATGCTTTTTAACATTAAAACATGTCCAACACATTTTAACAAAAATCAAAACCAATTACATGTTATATCATTCTCGGCAATTTGGGCAATTTGTGTCCGATTCGGTTTCAATCCAATTAAATCCACAATCGAAATTAAATCAATATTTCCCAATCGTTTCAAGTCATCCAATGATCAACGAAACAAAAATTACCAAGATTTAAGGCACCAATGTATTCGGCCAACACATCAAAATTGGGGAAAATTGTTCCAAATAAAATTTCTTGAAATTGATCAAATCAAACTTCAATTCAACAACATTTAAGCATATTAAATCATCCAATTTCATTAAATCATGCTCAAATTCATTTTACCCAATTTCAAGCCCTAGATCATTCTCATGCTCAACCTTGCTCATAGATACCATTGTTGGAATTTATTAAGCATTCCAAGATCATTAAACAAGCATGAAACAAATGCGAATACAACGAGGAGTTGCGGAATACTCACATCGATCGGTTGAGTGACGCTACGATGAACAAAAATTCAGTTTCTGCTCATGGATGGTCACGGCAGTGAGCTACTGTTGCTCCTTCATTTTTGGCTTCAATCATCCTTCGTCAAGCTCCAAGCTTCGTCAAATGATTCCAAGCTCATGGTTGGACTTCCCTATCACCTTCGCATGTCTCTCGGAGTGCTAGCTCTTGATGATTTTGCCACAAAATCACCACACTTTGCTTCTCTTTTCTCCTTGGCTCTCGGCAGTGGGCTGCCAAACCAGAAGAAAAAACAGCCCCTAAAGGGCGTGAGAGAGATGAAGAGCAAGAGAGAGAGTTGTGTGTTTGGTTTCTAAATTTTGTGTATCTTATACACAAATGTGAATTTCAAATTCATTTACAATGAATTTGGCTTTCAAAAAGCCAAGAAATAAATGCTTGCCAACCACACACAACACTTCCCATCAATCAGTGAATAGTGACTAGCGTCAATCACTCAAAGTGAAAGACATATATCACTTGATTGATGAATGATGTGACGCTAGATGCGACTAGCGATTTGACGCTTGATTTAACTTGCGTGCCGCACTCGAATTCGAAATACGAATGTGCTCGCAAATAATCTCGGGCTCGGGTTCATTAATTCCAAATTAACGAATTTTCTGTTGCGATGTAATTAAATCTAATTTAATAAAATAATCATACCTAGCATAATTACTATTCACGTCGCTAACGAATTAATTCTAAATTAATTCGTTCGCCCGAATTAAAATCTAATTTTAATTCCACATCGAAATCCAATTTCGTATAATATATCGAATATATTATTTTATCGATTAATTCCAAATTATCGTTATCTCTCTTTAATTGATATTTTATCCCAGATAAAATATCTCCGCAATTAATCCCAGATTATTTTCTCTCTCATTAATTAATCCCAGATTAATAAAAGTGCGAGTCATACGTCATCGGTGAATCTTCGGGAAGCGACCCATGAGATCCCCGGATATGTTGGCAGTAAATTCGATCGTCGGACTATCCGAACACGTAAGTACCTAGTACTACGTTTGTACCGATTTACAAGACAATGTTAGATTCTAGCAAAGCGTCATGCCTAACCAATTCTCTAGAAATATCCTTACAGGAATATAAGGATCTATATCAGGCGTAGTATACGTGGTATTGTGTATGTCGATCCAGTATCGGATGTTCACGTGCTAGAATTGTGTCTGGAATTGTGTCTGCCTCGTACGAAGCACATGTCGGATGTCTGGTAACTAGTCTCAATAATCGGTAACAACATACAATGTTGGGGCTAGGGGATCCACTTTTAATATTTCAAATTTAGAAATCTCACTTTTTATAATATATAAATTGTCATTATTACCCAATTAATTTATTTAATGAATTAATTATGTCAAAACAAATAAAACTAGCTATAAAGGCGGTGATAACTTTTGTCTATAACAATTCCAGTTAGGTACTCAATTATGTAAAAATAAATAAAATCAGTCATATAAGCAGTAACAAATTTTGTCAATAATTAATCCAAATTTAAATTAAATATTAATCATTAGATTACAATTTATATATTTTAACATAAGTAAAATTAATCTAAATTTTTATATTAAAGTTTCACACATTTACCCCAAGAAAAAAATAGATACTCATAATTTGAATAAAAACTCACATAATTTTATTACTGAAAGAAAAAAAATTACAAAAGAAAAAAGCTTACAAAAATAAAACACACAAGAGTTGGATCCCTTCACAAAATTACAGAGAGAATCGTGTGGAAGAAGCTGAGGAAAATGAGGTGCAAAGCACCTCTATTTATAGAAATTTGCAAGCTTTCTCCATCATTTCCTCCACCATTTTCTCCATCGTTTCCTCCACCAAACATGCAAGTGTTTGGTGGAAGTTTGACAATTGTAGATTGTCATTTTCCATTTTTTTATAATGACTTTAATAATTACATATATCATACTTTAGATTTTTCATCAATTTCGACCTTGAAAACCTCAAAATTAGAAACTCTTGTGAACTTCAAAGTTGTAGATCTTTGAGTCTTTCAGCTAGAACTGAAATCACCTTACTCCGATATTAGAGTAAAAAGTTATGGCCAAAATACAAAAATTGCGCAAAGTTGGAATTTCTGAAATTGTACGCTTTTAGAACGCCCTTTCAAGTTTCTGGTTTCCAAAATCCAAATGTTAAGTTCACTTTTCTAGTTAAGCATCCAAAGTATTATTTCACCTACATAAGAAATAAAAATCACAATAAAAATATATAATATATAAAATATAAATTTAATTATTATTTCACAAATGTGCTAAATTAAGGGGATTAATGAAACTACAAGTGTAAAATGATTAATTTTCCTTTTAATAATTGTACACTTGTTAGTGTTCATCACACCCCCAACCAGCTTATTACTAGTCCCTAATAATTTAAGCGAAAAAACTTTAAAAGATAAATTCTTATCCAAATTAATAATTATTTTCTTTCATTCTAAATGATCAAATAAGTAAATTCTCATGTATTTTTTACCCTTCTTCCATACACACATAAAACAAGGTATTAATCAATTCATTGTGCTCATAATATTCACAGGTCTTGTTGAAAAAAGAGTAATATTTTTGTCCTAGAGTTATATCAGAATTCACACCTTTTTTGCAATGAAAATTTATTTATAAATATAATTTTCTTAAAAAATAATAATAATAATAATACATCTTCAATCCTTGTAGCAAGCTTTGGGCCAGTGACTCCCAAACCAGTTATCTTTAGGGCACTAGGTATTAAGATACCCCTACAGACTTAATTGCTCAGATCTCATATGTTAAAAAGAAGAAGTGTCCAATTTCCTTAAGCTTTCCCTTTAACCCATTCAACGAGCTTTGGGTCAGTGACTCCTAGACCAGTTGGCCTTAAGGCACAAAACGTTAAAACGCCCCTACGGACTTAATTGCTCAAGTTATAGAGGTTACGAAATAGTACTTATTCACACACTTTTTTTTTACAAAATCAAGTTCTACTGTTTTACGCGAACAACACTGCTTGCTGAGGCAAGATGTCTGGTTCTAAGTAAATATTATAAAATTTTCACTTACAACCCATGTCTATATGTTACCGTGTATGTTGAAAATACCTATCAAATGAGTATATGAAGATCAAATTTAATCAATATTATGGAGAATTCATAATTTAGATGATTCAAAAAGAAAGTAACAAAAAATACTTGTTACGAATATTTTGAGATGCGTCTCAGGAGAGCAAAAACTGCTTACACAGCCACCTCTGAACAACAATTCCACTTGGTTAGTCAAAATTTGTTGTTAGTTTGTGTGTAGTTTTTTTTTTTTGAAAAACACAAAAGAAAATCAACACAAAACACTTTCTTTTTACACATAAAATAACAACAAAGTAAAAACAACATAAAAGAAAAATAGTTTTTCTTTTTTTTAAACATTAATAAAAAAATGATTTTTTTGAACGAAAAACACAACATTAAAATAAAAATTATCTAGTCAACTATCTTCTCCCCCCAATCAATTTCAGACATTATCTCCAATGTCTGAAAAAGAAGAATTAGAGTTTAGAAGACATTACATTGTTAGTGTGGAATTGACAATCGAATCTAAGACTATTTAAAGGAAAATGAAAAAAAATTACAGATTAATATTCAAGTCCACTCTACGCTTCTTGCCACGAATATTACCATACCAGTTCAACTTAGAAAGAATGGGTTCGATTTTTGGTTCATAAGATAAAAGTTGGTCAATTAAATCATCAGATTTCCTTGCAGTTAGGAAGATATCTTTTATCGGTTTTGAAACAAACCCATTTTTTTAGCATCCTCAAGAAATACAAAAAGAAAATCGAAAAATCCATCAATATTAAGTAGTCCAATTCCAATAATGTTCAAGTTCTCCCATGACGCAACTGTAAATATTTCTTCCAACGTGCCCAGCTCACTTGGTCAAGCAATAAAAGCGTCAGTATGATTGATCATTTCAGTAAGTCTTTCAGACATACCTGAGACAATGCATTCTTCTTCATTTGATTTTTCGATGAGGTTTAGCTCTGTCAAAGGTTTTGAAATGATGCCCGAAACTTGATTGTCACCTTCTTGCACGGCCTTTGAAACACATCCTATCAGTCCAAGATTGCCACCGCCATATACTAAGTGCATGTTTATTTCCGCCATAATTCTACCCAATTCTTTTGCAGTCTCAATAAATCATGGTTTAGTTCCAGAGTTAGTTCCACGAAACACATAGATATTAGTGACTCGTCTTCTTGAAGTTATCTCCATTTTTTATCTCTCTTTTATCTGGATGGGTTGAAGAGAGAGATGACGAGCTGTATTTATGGATCTTGAAAAAAGATGAGTAATAAAAGCACTAATACCTGCAAAATGATAATTATCAGATGAACAGTAAAATAGATTGTGAAGGTCAAAAAGTTTAGATACTGTCGGCAAAAATTAAAGTAAAGGAAATCAAAACAGTAAATTGAAGTAAATCAAAACAGTAATTTAAATGAAAGGAAATCAAAACAATAAATTGAAATAATATTTACTGGTAGTTGTGATTGTGGCTCAGATCTTACTCTGATTTTACGTCCAGTAACGGCTTGAATACTCCCTATTGGTCGGGGATTTGCTTCTCATCAAATTTTCTTATAAATTGGCAAATATTGTCTTTTAAAGTCAGATTCCCGAGACTGTATTGTTGTCTTTCATTTTGAGATTGTGTATGCAAATTGCGAATTATTCGATGAACATGTCCACTAGGATGCGTCTCAATAGTCAGTGATATGTCATCCAAAAGACTCTTTACTCAAGCCATCTCCAATGAATTGAATTTTATCTTCGTGATTGTCAGACACCATTCCTAAAGAACGACAACGAGTGTTGCACGTCCAGCGTGCACATTTATAACAAATACCTAATTGTTTAGCTCTTTGTTTCTTAACATATGTTCTTTTCCCTAATCCAGGCATGTAAGAAATGAAAGAGTCAAATGACACACCTGCCAAGCAAACTCTTGCTTCTATTACCCAACGAATATCACTAGGAATAACATGGATCATAAGAAGCCTCATTCTTTCTATGCGTGCTTTGTAAATTTTCATCAGAATATTTTGGGGGAGAGAAGGAAAATATATGTGGAGTTTTGCAAGAGTTTCTTCCATACCTTGATGGCTCAAGTCTGGAGGTATTTTTCCTTCTTGATCTTGATTCCAAGCTCCAAGCTTTGATCTTGATTCCAAGCTCCAAGCTTTGATCTTGATTTCAAGCTCAAGGGATTAGTTTGCCTAACACATTGATATGATTCCTTGAATGTGCTAGCAAGATAAGAAAGAAAAAATAATTTTTCCTTCTATGGTGAGTCTCACGGTTTTGGAGCAAAATTGGGAGAGAGAGAGTTTTCAATTTCTTTTCTTTTGTTTTCTAAAAACCTTATACCAAAATCCTTCACACATTTTGGTATATGATTTCCAAAAGCAAAAAGCAAAAAGCAAAATGGAGGGAAAATGGCATTCAATGCCTTCAACAACTCACATCATGAATAGTGACTGGTTGTCAATCACAAAAAGGTGATATGACTTCCATCACTAAAGTGACAGGCGATGTGACTTGCGATGTGACTTGTGGGCCGCACTTTAATTCAAAAGCGAGTGGGCCCGCAAACACATTCCGGGCTCAGGTTCGTTAATTCCGAATTAACGAACTTTCCGTTGCGACGTAATTAAATCAAATTTAATTAAATAATTATGCCTAACAAAATTATTATTAACGTCGCTCGTGAATTAATTCTAAATTAATTCGTTAGCCCGAATTAAAATCCAATTTTAATTCTGCGTCGAAATCTAATTTCGTTTAATATATCAAATATATTATTTTATAGATTAATTCTAAATTAATCGTTCTCTCACTTCAAATAGCATTTTATCCTAGATAAAATCTCTCCGCAATTAATCCTAGATTAATTATGTTTGAATCATACGTCATCGGTGAATCTTCGGGAAGCGACCCATGAGATCCCTGGATATGTTGGCAGTAAATCCGGTCGTCGGACTATCCGAACACGTACGTACCTCGTACTATATTTTTACCAATTTACAAGACATGGTTAGCTTCTAGCAAAGCACCGTGCCTACCCAATTCTCCAGAAATATTCTTAAAGGAATATATAATCTATGTCAGGCGTAGTATACTTAGTATTGCGTATTGCGATCCAGTATCGGATGTCACATGCAAGGCCTGGGGCTGGAATAGTGTATGTCATGTACGAGGCATATATCGGATTACAAGCAACTAATCGGATAATCATGACCTTGTCATATTATCCTGATAGTTGCAACCAATTAGAGTACCAGTTCTGTATCTGATGAGTGGAAATTATATCACTATTTCCCACCCATTTAACCTAATATTTTGTATAGTTTCTCGGGTTTTATTAACGTTTTGATGTGTTTTGTGTTGTTTTGCAAATAAATAAAATTTGGGAAGCATTGGAAGCAATTTTGGGCCAAAATAGAGGAAAATTGATAAAAAGGGCATTTTGGTAATTTGCCGCGTCGCGACGCGCAAACACATGGCGTCGTGACACCTAACATGAGCCGAACAGTGCTAACGTGCGCCGGGTCCACAATTAAGAATCTGAGGAAGTTTGACTTTGCTAACGTGCCCTGTGACACATGTCACCATCACAGTCGATCTGCTAACGTGCGCCGTGCCACGTGTCATCATCCTACGGTGCCGACAATCGCCATCGCCACGTGTCGCCACGTCAACATGTCAGCATCAATTATTGATAAACTTATCCGCAATTGACACGTGGCGGATAAGAATATGAGACGACCAATCAGAAGCCGCCACGTGTCACAATAATTGAGATCCCAACCACCTTGCCACGTGTCACCTTATCACCTTGTCCAGAATCTGAACCGACGAACCAGAGCGTGCCACATCGACAATCACCGGCGTCGCGACGCTGGTCTGGCGTCGCGACGCCAGACCCCTACTGACGCTTATAAATTCAGCGTGATTTCAGAATTCAAAGCATGCATTCCTTGAGTTTTGTAATGACTCTAAGGATTGCATCTTGTGTTTTAGTTTTGTAATTTTAGCATTTTTACTTTTAGTATTTTTAATTATGCACCTTTACTTTTTGTAATAAAATTTTATTTACTTTTTTACTTTATGTTTTGTAGTTAATTTACCGCTAGGGTAAAAGGTGAAACATTTAATATAATTATCTAGGTAAATCTCACTTAATTATAATTTATAAATTATAATTTAACCGGATTAATTTATGGTAGACTTTATTACCGCCTATATGATCGGCCTAAATATAAATTATTTACCGCTTATATGGCTGGTCTTTATGTGACAGATAATTACTATATGAGATATGGCTATATGGCTGGTGTAGTTGGACTCAATGTTTAAAAATACGGTGGGCGGCCTCGAGGCGGCCGGCCATTGAGGCGCGAGGCGGGCCGCCTCGAGGCGGCGAGGCGGGTGCCTCAATGCGGAAATCGGGAAAATAATAAAATACATTAATTTCTTCATAATTCATAGTATGTTCAAAAACTATTGATAAGTAATCCAAATTACATTACTTTCTTCATAAAACATAGTTTGTTCAAAAAATTATTGATAACTAATCCTTAAACAAGCTATCATTAGTTTCTAGCGGCATGAAGCTTGGGTCAAAATCTCTGTCATCATCAGATGGGTCATCATCGAAAGAACCTCCTTCACTTGTAGTGTCTTCATCCACTAATTGTGGAGCTTTCCCTTTCCCTAACAAATAACATAAAGTCTTTCCCATTGTTTTAAAAAACCCTTGCAACTAACAAACCAGATGATGCTGAAAGCCAGAAAACTTATCAACTAAAAAACCAGAAAACTTATCAACTAACAAACCAGAAAACTGAACCAAATCAATAGAAAGCAATCAAAACCCATCAGATTCCACTGAATTTTACCCAATGAGGAAATATAACAAGCAGATCAAACCCAAATTACCTACTGCTGAGACGTGAAGAAGAGAAGCTGATGCTGAAAGCCTGAAACTCGAAGCCGGGAAATTCAATGTTGCTGAGACGACGAAGAAGAGAAGCCGACGTTGCTGAGATGGGAAGAAGACGAAGGCAAGATTTCAGTTAAATAAAATACCTGAGACACGATGCTGAGATGAAGACGAAGAAGAGAAGCCGAGGTTGCTGAGATGAAGGCACGATGCAGAGATGAAGACGAAGGCACGATCCTAAACGAGAAGATGAAGGCACGATGCTGTGATGAAGAAAATCGAAGAGAAGCCTATTGCTGAGATGAAGGCACGATCCTAAATTGAGAAACCTATTTTCTTTTCTTTTTTTTTTTTATATATAAAGCAGTGAAACGACGACGTTTTGTGGGTGCCAAACGTCGTCGTTTCCTGAGGAAAATAAAAAAATAAAAAAAAATGGGTTGAAGCGCGAGGCGGCCGCCCCAGGCCTCCTCGCGCCGAGTCTTCGTTCGGTTGTGCGAGGCGGCCGCCTCAGGCGGCGAAAGGCGGGAAATTCAATTTTGCCGAATAAGGCGGCCGCCTCGAGGCGCCGACGCCATGAGGCGGTTCGAGGCGGCCCGAGGCGGTCGCCTCGAAACGTTTTTTAAAACATTGCTTTAAAGTTTAATAAATTCGAACTTGGGACTATGAAGTTGTAGATGTAAAGGTATATTAGATTGCAGATGTTATGATAGGGCGATAATCTGTTATGTAGGTGGACTTATTTATTTTCGTGCGAAGTATATTAGTGATAGAATTAATATATGCAATATAAGACAGTTAAAGAAGAATGTTTAATAGCAAGAACAATTTTTAAATCCGATTTGATGATATTTCAAGAAAATAAAAGAAATAAAGTTATAATAATAACCTAGACTAATTAGTAAAGAAAGTGCAGAAAATAGAGAAGAATCAGAGTAGCGCAGCAGAAGTGTGGTGAATCTTAATCTGTTAGTTAGTAAAATAGAACTTGATGTATTTAATACGAGTGATTAATATGGATAAAATAAACAGAAGTTAAAGTATGTATGTGTGTGTTCAGAATAAAAGATCAGTAGCAAGTTATATGGAAATAAAATGGATAAAAATAATATGGCTAAATCAGACTTGTAAATATTTGCATGGTCACATAGACGGTTTAGGTTAATACAGAAACATGATTCAGACTTTGCATGTGTTTGATACTCAAGGAATGAGCATAGTTACTTACTGAGTCTTATGACTCACACCCCAACATTGTTTGAGTTTTGCAGGTTGGTGACCTGATCGGTCAACCACAGTCTTCAGAGCTTGAGGAGCCGAGTAGCAGCGTTACAGTCAGCCAGTCACCAGGTCTTGGGAGTATCAGAGTCAAGTTGTAATAAGTCTAGTTGTAGAGAATTGAATTGTATAAAGTGTAGTTTATAAAAGTTTTTGTTTATTTGTATTTTCGGGCACAGAGCCCTGTATTATGTCTTTATGTTTGCATCACATTTTAGTTGGGCCCTTAGATTGCATTGATGTTGTGATTCCGGCCTGAGGCCGAGATTTTATGTTTATGGTGTATATGAATGCTGGCTATAGGCCAGGTTGCATGATGTTACGAATGCATCATGCCGAAATTTTTCTAGAATCAGAGGGTTTAGCCTGTCTCCTGCCGGTAACGTCGCTGCTTAGGCGGGATGTTACACAAGCGAAAAGAGAATAAAGAAGTTAGTGACTAATCAGGTGAAACTTGGACTCCAAGTTACTAGTTGTTTTCTTTCTTTCTAAATTACTGAATATGTAAATTCTCCGATTATATTTACCATTCTCCATATACACAATCAACAAAATATTAAACAACTCATTTTTGCCCACAACATTCATAAGTGCAGTTGATAAGAGAGTAATATTTTTGTCCTAAAGTTTTATCAGAATTCACACCTTTTTGTAGCAATGGAATAATTTTTCTGATTTTTCTGATTTTTTCTTTGATTTTTGATTTATTTATATACAATATCTTCCATCTATGTAGCGAGTGTTGGGTCGGTGACTCCCAAACCAGTTGGCTTTAGGGCACCAGGTGTTAAAACATCCCTACGGACTTAATTACTCAGACTTCAGATATATATATTTTTGCAGCATCTTTGATCCATGTAGCGAGCTTTTGGCCAGTGACTCCCAAACCAGTTGGCTTTAGGGCACTAGGTGTTAAAACACCCTTACAGACTTAATAACTAGGATCTCAGATGTTTTTTTTTCTACTCTATCACTTTTTGAGATGCTTCCTCCAATTAAACTAGAGCACTGAATATTACAAAATTTTCAATTATAGCTCATGTCCGTATGTTTCTATGTATGTTGATAATACCTGTCAACTGAGCATATGAAGATCAATTTTAGTCAGTTTTATAGAGAATTCACAAATTAAATAATTCAAAAGGAATTAAACAAAAATTAACTTGTTTCAAAAATGGTTTGAGATACGTCTCAGGAGTGAAAATTCCTTACACAGCTATCTCTTACCAATTTCACCTTTTTAGTCAAAATAAAAACACAAAAACACAAAATATTTTTGTAATTTTTGAAAATTTTCAATTTTTTTTTTTTTCAAAAATTTTGGACTAAAAATAAAAACAACACACAAACTAAAAATAAGATACTGATCAACTAATTCCCTCCCTCAAACCTAAATGAGACATTGTCTCCAATGTCTTAAACAGTAGAAGAAGAATTTAGAAGATAATACCTGGTTAGCTGAAATTTTACAGGAAATTAAGGGTTAAGATCCAGATTAATCCGATGCCTTTTACCATGATCGTCCTCAGACCAATTTATCTTTGAAAGGATAGGGTCAACTTGTGGTTCATAGGCTAAGATTTAGTCAATTAGATCCGGAGCAGTTCTGGCAGTAAAGAGGAGTTCTTTCATAGGTTTTGTCACGAACCCATTTCTCCGGGCATCATCAAGAAACACACAAAGAAAATCATAAAGTCCATCAACGTTAAACAGCTCAATTGGTTTCTGGTGTATGTTCAGGTTCGCCTAAGATAGCACTATAAAAATTTCCTCCAATGTGCTCAAGCCACCTGGCAAAGCAATAAAAGCATCAGCACGGTTAATCATTTCTACCAATCGTTCAGACATACCTGACACGATCAGTTCCTCTCCATTTGATGATCCAATAAGATTTGCCTCTGTCAAGGGTTTTGGGATGATTCCCAAAACGTGACTGCCTCTTTCCTGTACGGCCTTTGAAACGATCCTCATTAGTCCAAGATTGCCTCCGCCATATATTAAGTGCATATTCATTGCAGCTAAGACTCGACCCAATTTCTGTGATGCTTCTACATATTGTGGCTTAGTACCAACACTAGTACCACAAAACACACAGATGTTTTCAACTCGTCTTCTTGAAGTAGCTTCCATGTTTTACTCTGGATGTCTTCAAAAGTGCAATGATGAGTTGAATTTATAACACCTGAAAAGGGTGACTAATAATAGCACTAGTATCTTCCAAAGGACGATTGTTAGCTAAACAATAAAAGAAATCGTGAACGGTCAAAAAGTATGGATTCTGTCTATGAAAATAAAGATAATTATAACAGAAAAGCAAATCAAAGCAATAATTAAGGCAACAGAATTGTGTACGCAATACGCCATTCGCTTAATATAAATTCATTAGGATGCGTCTCAAGAATCCATTCTTTACTCAGCCATCGCTAATGAATTATCTCTTATTTTTGCCAAACACCATTCCTTCTGTCTTATGCTTTGGTTGAGCTTTTCCCTACAAAAATAACACACAAAATTAAAAACTCTACAACATGTATACACAAAATATAAAAATAGAAATTATAACAAAGTGCATGGGTTGCCTTTCTGTTAGCGCTAAATTTTTCGTCTTCAGCCAGACGTGACTGAAAACCATCTGTCAATGAGGTTTCAGAGTCATTTTGGATGTCCTATTAAAGACATTCCCATGTGCGTTGCTTTTGAAGGGTCTATTCCAACGGTAAGGTGGTAAAAAGAGTTTTGTCTCATTCAGTGCTCGTGCCACCTTTTTAATCTTTATTGCTCCAGTGGTTCCTGAAAAGAAAGAAAGAAAATCATGAGGTCTCGTATGGTGCTTGACTTGGAATGGGAGTTCCATTTTGTCAAGCTTCTGGGTGATGTCTTTGATCTGTACTCCCCAAAACAGTGTTGTTTCTCCTGAATGCCTAAGATCTTCAATTTGATTCTCAATAAGTTCAGACATTTGCTCCTCCATTTGCTCTGTTTCTTGCTCCATATTTTCTTCACATATGTATTTTAGGATTTTCGCGTTCAGTTCTTCATCTGTCATCTGTGAAAAACATGCTCTATAAGTGTCAACCTGAGGATGTAAAGATATGTCTGATTTTAGGTCTTCAACCTCTGATATGACTGAAATGAATGGTTCAGGTAGATATTTTTCAAACATCATGGTAAAAGACGCTCCAAGATCTTCATTTTGAGGATACAGAGTTCCATCCTCAATTGTTGTTGGTGCAGTTGGTACAAACAACTCAGCTTCATCTTCGTCAGAGTCAGAATAATAAAAATCAAATCGAGATTTTGTCGGTTCGGGTTTCTGAAATGATACCTCTGGTTCCTAATACTGCTCATCCTACTCTTCTGCTAAAGTGTCATCATGAAATGCTTGGTAGTTGAAGGCTTCATCAGTGTCATCTGAAAATGGTCCATGAGGTATGTAGCTCTGGTTTTCTGTTAATTGTCTCGTCTGATATGTCAATCTTTGAATGAATTCTGATTGTCTCTGAATACTTTCGAGTTGATTCTGGTATGTTTCAAGCATCGTATCCAACTCTTCGTCTCGTTTCTTGAACCAATCTTTGAGCATGTCAATCATCTGATCTTCTTCTGATGGTTCTGATTGTTGATGAAGATCGTAGGTAGATGGTGGATAAGATGGAAAATATGATGGTTCTTCGTACCTTAAATGATTCTGATAATTCTGCCACTATGAAAAGTATATGCATTGATCGCTCGAGTGGTTACCATCACAAATTACACATCTCCCTATTTCGTTCTGATGAGTAAATGTAGTATTGCTTGATTCTGACATCCAGTGATAGTTGTTAGGCTGGACAACAGGCCTCAGAAAATCAGACTGTTGCTCCCAAATTTGGGGTGTATCTCATAGTAAAGCTCGTGATTTCTCAATCTCCCAATAATGTTTCATTTTTTAATCACCTGAGAACAAAAGAAAGAAATAAAAATTACAGATAAAAATAAAGAAAATTAGATACAAGTAAATTAGATAGCTTTAAAATTAATAACTCAAGAAAATAAGTCCCCGGCAACGGCGCCAAAACTTGACCGGCGTAAACACACACGTATAACGCAAGCGCACGTATCGTTCAAGTAGTATAAAAATATCGATCCCACGAGGACTTAATTCCTACTGTTGTTATTAATTATTGATACTATTTATTTACAGGTATCTAATTAAAGGGAGAAAGTAATTGATTATTTTTGGTTGGTTGAATGTGGATTTGCTAATTAAAATAAAAACAGACTCAAAAGAAAATACTAAGGAAAATAAAAGAAAAGACTCAAAGATCTAGGGTCGTGAATCCATACAATATTATTATAAAGATGAATTGATTCTCTTATCTATGTGTAATAAATCAGTTTGCTAACCTAAGACACGAAAATAAGCAAAAGCCTCTGTCGATGGTCAGACGCAAATACCCAGTATAACCCAATTGAACCATATGTCTATGTCAACCAAATTACCTGGATTCATTAAGATTAAGTTCCAATTATGGCTACTCCCGCCCGACAGGTATATGTCTATCCTGTAAGGAAATCTATTAAAGGGTTATCTATCCTCAAGGAAGATCGTGGGCTATTGAATCTAAGGCTGAAACTTAAAATCCTTATGTCTAGTTCATTTTAAGTTTACCACATCAATCTTATTGGTGATCAGACAACAAGAAGCATTAAGCTTAAGACTCAATAAACAAACTAAAGAATTACCCAATAAATAATTAAATCAATTATTAAGCCTAGTAATATTGTGTTTCAAAACTTCCCTAGAATAAAATAAAATGCTGGGGGTTAGAGGATTCACATTTAATATTTTTTATCTAGGAATCTCACTTATTATAAAATATAAATTATTTTATGTTCTGCTTTCTCAGGAATTAATAATGTTAAACATTTAAAACCAGCCATTTAGGCGGTAATCCATTTAGTCCAACCAGTGTTTAAAAATACGGTGAAAAGCGCCGCCTCGAGGCGCCGCGTCGCCGCCTCGAGGGGAAGGCGCCTCGAGGCGGCCGCGATTTTCGGTTTTCAGATTTTTGCCGCTTCACACCGCGTGAGGTGGCCGCCTCAGCCCGCCTCGCGCCGAATCGACGTGAGGCGGCACGAGGCGGCCGCCTCACTCACATCGCCTGTTTTTTTTTTTAATTTTCGGTTTTTGCCTTCAAAACGACGTCGTGTGGTCAATTTCATTTGGCCTCTAAGACTCCAAAATGTCGTTGTTTGGTTAATTTCATTTCGTCAATTTAATATGCCTTTTGTTTTCTTTAAATTTATTGTCACATTAAACATTAGGTGTAGATTCACATAAAGTGGATTCTTGATACAATTCAAATTCAACATTATGGTTGGCTCTAATATGATTTTAGTGAAAAATAGTCATAATTAATATCATTAATTGTGATTTTCAAAAAAAAAATTAATTGTGAATGATATCAAATTAATTTATTATTAACAATAAAATTATTTATTATAAATATTTAAAAAAAAATAAGTTACAAAAATATCCTTAATTAAAATAATTAATTATTAAATTACTAAATATTTATAATAAATTTATTATTAATCAAGAATCATCATTTCATCAATTTATAATTTTTTTTTTTGTAGTTCGTATTGAGGCGCCCGCCTCGCCGCCTCAAGGCGGTCCGCCTCGCGCCTCAAAGGTCGACCACCTCGAGGCGTTATACGTATTTTTAAACATTGTACGTAAGATCATAAATTCATGCTCAAACTAATACATTTTATCATTATAAACACCTTCATCCGTATTTTCCAGTAGCTACATATCACAGGAAAATATTTATGTAACACAAACACTACTCATATATATATATATATATATATATATATATATAATATATATATTAATTCATCATCGCATATCTTCGCAAACGCTAACACCTATGTTCATACTTAATCATACACATACATACTTTCAGTAGCTACATATCACAGGAAAATATTTATGTAACACACACACTACTCATATATATATATATTTATATATTAATTCATCATCGCATATCTTCGCAAACGCTAACACCTATGTTCATACTTAATCATACACATACATACTTATACTTATACATATATTCATATTGTATCATATCATATGGCTATATATATTAACACTACTAAAGTTTACTTCTTATAGATACTAGTCACTAATTTCAGTTTATGCTTCTTCATTTACATACTTGAGCATATAAGTAAAACATGATCTTAAAACATATATTGATGACATGTGATCTATAAGAATAAAGGAATTGCTAGAACAAAGAAATATTTAATAAACTTATAAGAATATATGAACCAGAATTTTCTAGGTTTTTGGGTCAGACTTGGAAATTTTGCTGGGAGCAATTGATATGGAATTTGGACTTGAAATTTTTATGAATGAAACCCCTATGAGTCTACTATACCCCAAATTCTATGGATCCTGATTTCGATTCCCGGAACTCCGTAAACAAACTGATTTCTACCAGCAGTTTAGCAGGGACAGAATCAGATCAGTCCCTGCTGATCACTCCACTTCGAAACTCCGCCAAAAATTCTTATTGAGTCCAATGGTTCTGAATTTTTTATATGTCACTCGCAGTTGTGTCTATTTTATTTTGGCACTGACGGCTTGTTGTTTGGATACCCGGAACTCAAGATATAAGGCAATTTTCACACTTTACGCAGCAGAAAACTGCACCAGTTCGCCCCTTCTCTAACTCCAACTTCTAAATTTTTTCTGCAATGTCATTTTAAGCCAAATATTCTGATTTTTGAGTATGAGATTTTCTTATGTGTCTAGTTACTTAAAAATTAACGGTTCATAAAAAGACACTCCAAACTCCAGTTACAGCCGCTAGAATACGTACCATCCGGTGGACTGGTTTGCGGCAAAAAAGTCGCTATAAACTTTTAAAATTTTCCCAAACAAACTACTTTCACTCCAAACCTTTCTTTCATTTCAAGCTCCTAAATACATGCCATTAAGTTTTCTTTTTAACCAAAATAAATATTTTAAGTCATTGGGGTATTTCTACAAACACTTTATAAGCAACTATCCCCTTTCCTACATATCTTCTACCCAATTTCGAATTTTCATCTCAAACCCAATTTATTAAATCAATCAATTTTCAAAGAAATGATAGCATAGTATACTTACCATTGCTTCTAAGATCAAAACCAGAATTTCAGTTTTGAACCCCCTCATCTTTCTTCTTCCTCTGCTTTCTCTCGGTCTTGCTTCTTCTCTCGGTATCTTCCACCTCTCTCTCTCTCTCTCTCTCTCCTTCTCGGCACTCACTGTTTCTGCTACTCCCCTGCTCACAGTTTCCCCCTTTCTCTATTAATCTGCTCTGTCCCTCTTCTTTTTCTTTTCTTTTCGGCCTGCACCCTTTCCTTCGTCTCTGCTCCCTTCTTCTCTCTCTGTGTGCGTGGGTTCTGTTGGTGTAAACTGTGTGTGTTTTCTCTGTGTGCGTGAATGAATTGTGTGTGTGTATATATTAAGCGCGTGTGTGTGATGAATATGTATGAATATATATCTTACGGAAAATGATACACTCACTAACAATCTCACAAACGATTTTACAAACCCTCTCACTGTAGCTACAGTGATTCACTATAGATCACTGTAGCTACAGTGAGAGGTTTGTAAATTTGTTTGTGAGATTGTTAGTGAGTGTATCACCACTCATATCTTACACGTGTGTGAGTCTAGAAATATCTTGTTTCATTGTTATTAATGTGGTAATTATCAATTCAATCCCTCAATTTAGTTTTTTATTATCTTATAATTAATTTCTTAAAGAAAAATTTCCATATTCAATAAAAATTGCACTCGCGTTCGGACGCGACCCCACACGCGAAAATATATCTTACGGCATTACACTAAAATTACCCGGGATGTTACAGCTTGTCTGTTTACTTTTGTGTGCATTAGTTTCACTACCTTTTTACTTTTGTAAAATGTTTGTGGGTATCATTGTTGTAAACCCTCACGAGACTACAACTCGTCCACTAGGGACACCTAGGGGTTTAAAGGCTTGTTGCATACGCTAAATGCAACCGAGATCCCTACGAAAGTGGCTTAGTTAAATTTTATTTTAAGAATGTTTATGTTATTTTACTCGATGTTTTGCTCGAGGACTAGCAAAATGTTAGGTTTGGGGGTGTGATGAGTGGTAATTATATCACTATTTCCCACTCATTTAACCTAATATTTTGTATAGTTTCTCGGGTTTTGTGAACGTTTTGATGTATTTTGTGTTGTTTTGCAGATAAATAAAGTTTGGGAAGCATTGGAAGCAATTTGGGGCCAAATAGAGGAAAAATGACAAAAAAGGTATTTTGGTAATTTGTGGCATCGCGACGCGCAAGCACATGGGGTCGCGACGCCTAACATGCGCTGAACAGTGCTAACGTGCGCTGGGTCCACAAGTCAGAATCTGAGGAAGTTTGACTTTGCTAACATGCGTCGTGACACGTGTCACCATCACAGCCGATCTGCTAACGTGCGTCGTGCCACGTGTCATCATCCTACAGTGCCGACAGTCGCCATCACCACATGTCGCCACGTCAGCATCAATTATTGATAAACTTATCCGCAATTGACACGTGGCGGATAAGAATCTTAGCCGACCAATCAGAAGCCGCCACGTGTCACAATAATTGAGATCCCAACCACCTTGCCACGTGTCACCTTATCACCTTGTCCAGAATCTGAACCGACGAACCAGAGCGTGCCACGTCGATAATCACCGGCGTCGCGACGCTGGCTTGGCGTCGCGACGCCAAACCCCTACTGACGCCTATAAATTCAGCGCGATTTTAGAATTCAAAGCATGCCTTCCTTGAGTTTTGTAAGGACTCTAAGGATTGCATCTTGTGTTTTTTAGTTTTGTAATTTTAATTTAGCATTTTTACTTTTAGTATTTTTAATTATGCACTTTTACTTTTTGTAATAAAATTTTATTTACTTTTTTACTTTATGTTTTGTAGTTAATTTACCGCTGGGGTAAAATGTGAAACATTTAATATAATTATCTAGGTAAATCTCACTTAATTATAATTTATAAATTATAATTTAATCGGATTAATTTATGGCAGACTTTATTACCGCCTATATAGTCGGTCTAAATATAAATTGTTTTACCGCCTATATGGCTGGTCTTTATGTGACAAATAATTATCGCTTATATGGCTGGTGTAGTTGGACTAAATGGATTACCGCCTATATGGCTGGTTTTAGATGTTTAACATTATTAATTCCTGAGAAAGCAGAACATAAAATCATTTATATTTTATAAAAAGTGAGATTCATAGATAAGAAATATTAAATGTGAATCCTCTAACCCCAGCATTTTATTTTATTCTAAGGAAGTGATGAAACACAATTTTACTAGGCTTAATAATTGATTTAATTATTTATTAGGTAATTCTTTAGTTTGTTTATTGAGTCTAAAACTTAATGCTTCTTGTTGTCTGATCACCAATAAGATTGATGTGGTAAACTTAAAATGAACTAGACATAGGGATTTTAAGTTTCAGCCTTAGATTCAATAGCCCACGATCTTCCTTGAGGATAGATAAACCTTTAATAGATTTCCTTACAGGATAGACATATACATGTCGGGCGGGGGTAGCCATAATTGGAACTTAATCTTAATGAATCCAGGTAATTTGGTTGACATAGACATATGGTTCAATTGGGTTATACTGGGTATTTGCGTCTGACCATCGACGGAGGCTTTTGCATATTTTCGTGTTCCAAGTTAGCAAACTGATTTATTACACATAGATAAGAGAATCAATTCATCTTTATAATAATATTGTGTGGAGTCACGACCCTAGATCTTTGAGTCTTTTCTTTTATTTTCCTTAGTATTTTCTTTTGAGTCTGATTTTATTTTAATTAGCAAATCCACATTCAACCAACCAAAAACAATCAATTCCTTTCTCCTTATAATTAGATACATGTAAATAAATAGTATCAACAGTAGGAATTAAGTCCTCGTGGGATCGATATTTTTATACTACTTGAACGATACGTGCACTTGTATTATACGTGTATGTTTACGCCGGTCAGTATCCATGCGTGATCATCATCTCCATATGACTGAAGTGATACTTCTGTCTTGACATCACACCCAATACACTATGATTCTCAATAAACCCAGAAGAGGCGTACACAGAACCTGTTAAAATCCTGGACGACCAAAACCAAAGCGTATTGATTGTCGCAAGCAATAGCGATGCAAGTCTCTGGTTAAGACTAAATACATTTTCCCTGACACGGATTCCCATAGACACATAGTCATACTACCAATGGGATTCCGCGGGGTCTATCCAGAGCGAAGCTGTTTCCGTACCGTCGGTAAACACAACCTCCTATCACACTTGCATAAGTATCCAATACTTAAATATATGAGAACTATGTTGTTACGCTTCCATAACACGCACAAGTGTAATACTAGTCTATTCCGCATTATCGATGTCCAATCTCGATAATACTATGACTAGGGATATTTAATGATTAAACCGTTATGGATTGATATTGTCTCATATCTTATAATCTGGAACTAATCATAAGGACTTTTATCATTTATATATTTAAGTAATCAAATTACAAAATGATAAAATGCAATTTCCATTACTACATAGTTAATTTGTACAAAAACCACAATGTCTTTTACAAATAGTGACGCTATGGGTCATAATTGTCTAACAATCTCCCACTTCTCCTATAGCCAGTCACTCAAGCATCTAATACTTGAACTATGTACATGTCGCTCAAAATTTTGCTGAGGAATAGCTTTCGTCAGCGGATCTGCAATGTTGTCCTCTGATGCGACCTTCTCGATCTTCACATCGCCACGATGTATGATCTCACGAATTAGATGGAAACATCGAAGAACATGTTTGGATCGTTGATGAGACCACGGTTCCTTAGCCTGCGTTATAGCCCCGTTATTGTCACAATACAATGGAACGGGCTCAGCTGCTAACGGAACTACTCATAATCCAATTAGGAATTTACGGATCCAAACTGCCTCTTTTGCTGCTTCAGCTGCAGCAATATACTCTGCTTTTGTTGTTGAATGGGCAACAGTCTCTTGCTTGGAAGATTTCCAGCTTACTGCTCCGTTATTCAAACAAAACATGTACCCGGATTGCGACTTGCAGTCGTCTTTATCGGTTTGGAAACTTGTGTCGGTATACCTAGTTACCTCAAGTTCTCCATCTCCATAGATTAAGATAGCATCCTTAGTTCGTCTAAGATACTTTAGGATATTCTTAACCGCCAGTCAGTGACCATCACCTGGATCGGCCTGATAGCGACTACACATGCTCAAAGCATACGAGACATCAGGTCGTGTACAAATCATGGCATACATGATCGATCCGACTGCCGAGGCGAACGGGATCCGACTCATGTTGTCTCTCTCATCTTGAGTTTTAGGACACATGTCCTTAGATAGAGTGACGCCATGTGACACTGGCAACAGTCCCCTCTTGGACTAATCCATGTTGAATCTCTTCAACACTTTGTCAATGTACGTGCTCTGGGAGAGTCCAAGCAGCTTTCTAGATCTATCCTGTTAGATCTTTATTCCCAGAATAAAGGTTGCTTCTCCCAGATCCTTCATGGAGAATTTTAATGAAAGCCAAGCTTTCACCAATGTTAACATGGGAATGACATTGCCAATAAGCAAAACATCATCAACGTAAAGGACAATGAATGTCAGTGCGATAACACTAACCTTCTTATATACACAATGATCATCCTCATTTTGAACGAAATCATATTCTTTTATGATCTCATCAAAACATTGGTTCCAAGAACGCGATGCTTGCTTCAATCCATAAATGGATTGATTTAACTTACAAACCTTGTTTGCAAGTCTTGGTACGATAAAACCGTCAGGCTGTTGCATATAAACATCCTCCAAAAGGTTTCCGTTAAGGAAAGCGGTTTTGACGTCCATCTTTCATATCTCGTAATCGAAATATACAGCAATAGCAAGCATTATCCGAATGGATTTAATCATGGCAATGGGTGAAAAAATTTCATCGTAATCGACACCGTGTCGTTGACGATAACCTTTGTTACAAGCCTAGCTTTGTACGTTTGTACGTTGCCATCCATGTCAGTCTTCCTCTTGAAGACTCATTTGCAACCAATAGGCTTTACGCCTTCTGGTGCATCAACCAGTGTCCAAACTTGGTTGGTGTACATGGAATCCATTTCGGAATTCATGGCATCTTGCCATAAACTGGAGTCGATACCTTGTATCGCTTCCTTATACGTAGCCGGATCGTCTTCCTCAATAAGATTAATATCCACATGAGGTGAGATCAAGAACCCATACATCTCAGGTTGTTTTCTAACTCTCTCCGACCTATGCGGTCCTTGTGTATTCGAATATTGTGGTACAGTCTCATCCCTGATGGACTGTTCAAGTTCCGTTAAGGATTCTGTGCCAGGAACAGTATCACTCCAATTTTCATCGAGTTCTACTTTCCTCCCACTTATCACTGCATTTAGGAATTTCTTCTCAAGGAAAACCGCATGTAGAGCAACAAATACTTTGTTCTCTTGTGGGTGATAGAAGTAATATCATTTGATTTCCCTAGGATATCCTACAAATAGGCATTTATCTGATTTGGGTTCTAGTTTGGTACCTTCCAAACGTTTGACGTATGCCTAGCAACCCCAAATCTTCAGGAATGAGAAACCCGGTTTCTTTCCTGTCCATATTTCATATGGTGTCTGTTGAACAGACTTTGACTGAACCTTATTCAAAATAAGTATTGCATTGTTCAATTCATATCCTCAAAAGGAAATAGGTAGCTCTGTACGACTCATCATAGACCTTACCATGTCTAACAAAGTTCGGTTTCTTCGTTTGGACACACCGTTTAATTGGGGTGTTCCGGGAGGAGTCCACTGTGAAAGAATACCATATTCTTTCAAGTAATCAAGAAACTGATTGCTTAAGTATTCGCCACCACGGTCCGACCGTAATGTCTTAATACTTTCGCTGGTCTGTTTTTCTACTTCGTGTCGAAACTCTTTGAATTTATCAAAAGTTTCCGACTTGTGTCTCATAAGATACACATAACCATAATGTGATGCATCATCCGTAAAGATTACGAAGTATTCATATCCACCTCTAGCCTGGCTAGACATGGGCCCACAAACGTCACTATGAACGAGGGCTAACAGTTCGGTGGCACGTGCACATTTACCACTAAAAGGTGATTTAGGCATCTTGCCTAATAAACAAGATTCACAGACTTCATATAAATTTGGATCAAATCCGTCCAAGTACCCACTCTTCGAAAGTGTGGATATACGTGTCTTGTTTATGTGTCCCAGATGACAATGCCACATATGAGTTTCATCTTTGTTACTTACTTTAAGCCTTTTGTTTGTTACATTATATGTTTGAGATTGATTCATATTCAAAATATAAAGACCATTATTTACATCAGCAGTGCAAATTTCCATATCATTTTTATATATTAAACACCCAGTGTTTCTAAATACAAAAGTGTACCCACATTGGGCTAACATAGATACAGAAATAATATTCCTAGTCAAACTAGGTACATAATAACAGTCTGATAGTTTAAGTACATGCCTCGAGGGCAGTTCCAAAACAAAAGTGCCAACGGCCAAAACGGCGACTCGTGTCCCATTTCCAACGCGGAGGTCAATCTCTTCTGAGGCCAGTCTCCTGCTAATCTGCAGATCCTGCACATCAGTACATATATGAGTACCACAACCAGAATCAAAAATCCAATTTTTAAAACTAGTAGTAGACATGTTTATTTCTATAACAAACATACCTGAAGCCGGTGCCTTGCCCGCTTTGATTTCCTTTATGTGTGCCTTGTACTCGCGGCAGTCACGCTTCCAGTGACCCCGCTTCCCGAACTACAGACATACATCTTGGGATTTGTCCTTAGGTTTCCCAGAACCTTTTGACGATTTGGCCTTGCCCTTCTTCTTATGCTTTTTCTTCTTTACACCTCCAGTCGCCTTGGGCCAAACCCTCGGAGTCTGAGATGTTGAAGCAAAATGCGCCTCGCGCTTCTTGCCCTTAAGGAGCTCTTTTTCTTCTTCGCGCAGAATGGACATCAACTCTCCAAGAGTTTGGTCTTAGTTCAACATGTTGTAGTTCATGATGAACCCACTCCAAGTGTCGGGGAGAGACTGTAGGATCAAATCCACTGAAGTCTCAGCCTCGAAGACGATGGCCATCTGTCCGAGCTGCTCAATGTCAGCAATCATTTGTGAAACATGGTGCTTAATAGACGTACCCTCTGACATGCGAGCGCGGAAGAGCTTCTTCTGCAACTCATATCTTTACGATCTAAGATTAGATCGGTGAAGATCATGCAACTTCGCCATCATCTCATATGGATCCAATCCCTTGTTTTGACGACGGAATTGCGGAGTCATAGCAGCAAGCATTACCGATTGAGCAGTCACATTGTCATCGCTATGAGTCTTCCAAAGCTCTAGCTCAAACAACTGATCAAGTCAGGGCTTAGGCCCAAGAGGTCTGTCTATAGTATAGAGTAACTTCTCGGATCCCAGAAAAATTCTGAGATTCATATCCCAGTCTTGAAAGTTTGTGCCATTAAAGACATTGTCGCCCATGACAATATCCCTAATGCTTCACTTTCCTGTCATCTTAACCGCAATAGTCTAACTATTCGATTAACGATGTATGGGTAAAGTCTAACTGTTACAAGAAAAATAATGAAATATTAGTCCAACTAATAAATTTAATTGACGAAATAATTTTGAAAGAGTGTAAAGCTAAGTATTTGAACGAAATTACAAATTCAATACTAGCCTCCTACTATTTTTCGGTGAGCCTCTAACCCTCTGTTGAGTACTCGGGAAACCTAGTTTCCTAGCTGGCTAGGATCCCGTTAAATAACACACAACCTTGACTTTGGCCAACAAGCTGTATGATATTTAACTAGGTAGATCTCTAAGATCAATTGGATCTCATCCAATTCCTAGATCCGGTAGGTGGACCTCCAAGTCCGAAAATAATACAATATATGCCAATATATCCAATATATTTTCCTAACATTTTTCCTCTGAATTAACTAAGCCTTGGCTTTGGCACAACAAGCTTAATGATTCCAGTTAAGCGGAACCCATTGACTTTGGAAAGCTTCGTAATCGATGTCGGTGGTAAAGAAGTGATCTTGACTTTGGCCAACAAATCACAACTTGGACAAGACATACGATATGGAACAAAGCCTTCATGATTCAAACACATCTGCGATGGACAAAGGTCTTGACTTTGGCCAATAAACCAGTGCCAATCTTGGATCTTGAGTAAGAATCACTCAATGGAATGAAAACGCTTAATATTTATTGAGGGTTTTTCGGGTAAATTGGCAACCAATTTATTATCTTTGTTAGGTCTCATCATACACCCTTAAGCATGCATTCTAAAAGCATAATAAGGCACGGAAATAAATTAATAATGATATGCGGATAGATATCTCACAGATTGTTCCTAGAACAAATCACTCTCTTTCCTCTCCATGGCTAGCACTATTCCTACTTCTACCCAATTACATAATACAATTAAAGAAACCTCATTAACATTGAGGGGAATTAGGTGAGAAGAGAATTACAAAGAATCGAGAGAGATAAGGCTGGACACGCAGGTCCAATTTAATAAATTCTAAATTTACAACAATTTCCAAAATTGCCATTTCCCTTCTAATATCCATCTTATATACATTATTCATTCAACACATCCATGTATTCACATAAAGCATGTTATTCAATCAATTTAATCCAATTAATTAATTTTTGAATAAAGTGATCATCCAATGTTCAAACAACGATTTGATTTGCGCGAGTCCAACTCGTTTAAGAATAAGTACTCAAAGTACGAATTCATGAATTATATCGAACTACAATTTAAATCTAATTTAATTGTATTCAATACTAATTCTATATTTAATTCCAAATTAAATAATTACACTTTTAATGCGTCTCTACGACTTAGATTCCAAATCTAATCTAAATGGGTCTCAAAGCCCAATTAACATCCAATGTCATTTAATTAAAGTCCAATGGGCTTTCAATTAATTTCTTAAGGCATGGACTTTGGTCAATATGGGTCAAACCCAAATACCAAAGCCCAATTAAGGAATCACCATATTTTCCAAGAAACCAATTTTGGCCCATTAGGCCCAATTAAACATAAAAGGCTCATTTGTCATATTTGGACTTAATGGAATGATTTAGGTCCAATTTGGATCCAATCCAATTGACCTAAACCAACTTGGCCCAACCAAGCCCATTAGGCCCAAATACAACATTTTAAGCCCAATTCCAAATTAAGCCCAACTAGTTGAATTTTAATATTCAAATATCATGATTTAATTAATTAAAGTGCTTAGCCATTATTAACTTTTTTAAATTAACCTTTCCAAAATACTAATCTAATTAATTATTCATGCTTATTCATCATCAATACATGTCCAACATTATTGAAACAAAAATCATCTCATTTACATGCTTTGAAGCTCACGGCATTGAGGGATTTTAAAAACCGATTTCGATTTCAATCCAATTAAATCATTAATCAATTTATCTCAAGTCTTTAAACTCATCCAATGATCAAAAGAAATAAAAAATACCATGACTTTTAGGGCATATAGTATTCGGCCAAGCCTTGCATATTTAGGAAAATTAATCCAATTAATTTTTTTACAAATTGATCATGAATAACTCCAAGTAATTAACATACAAGCATACTCAAACAAATAATTTGATCAAAACATGCTTAAATCAAAAAAATACCCAAATCAAGAATATAAACCATAAGTTCAATCTCATGCTTATCAAGGCTCATGATACCAGTGTTGGTCTCTAAGACATTATCCAAGATCATATAAGCATAGAAATAATGTGAATACGAAAGTAAAGTATGGAGGAAACATACTTACAAAGATCGGATTTAGGATGCGTCAAATACAAAAAATTCCTTGTTGGAGTTTCGGCCAAGGTGTCATTTGAGAAGTCTCCAAGCTTCCTCTTTGAATATTGAATCCAAGCTCCAAGCTTTGATCTTGATTCCAAGCTCCAAGCTTTGATCTTGATTCCAAGCTCAAGGGATTAGTTTCCCTAACACCTTGATATGATTCCTTGAATGTGCTAGCAAGATAAGAAAGAAAAAACAATTTTTCCTTCTATGGTGAGTCTCACGGTTTTGGAGCAAAATTGGGAGAGAGAGAGTTTTCAATTTCTTTTCTTTTGTTTTCTAAAAACCTTATACCAAAATCCTTCACACATTTTGGTATATGCTTTCCAAAAAGCAAAAAGCAAAATGGAGGGAAAATGGCATTCAATGCCTTCAACAACTCCCATCATGAATAGTGACTATTTGTCAATCACAAAAAGGTGATATGACTTTCAACACTAAAGTGAGAGGCGATGTGACTTGCGATGTGACTTGTGGGTCGCACTTTAATTCAAAATACGAGTGGGCCCGCAAACACATTCCGGGCTCGGGTTCGTTAATTCTGAATTAACGAACTTTCCGTTGCGACGTAATTAAATCAAATTTAATTAAATAATTATGCCTAGCAAAATTATTATTCACGTCGCTCGCGAATTAATTCTAAATTAATTCGTTAGCCCGAATTAAAATCCAATTTTAATTCCGCGTCGAAATCTAATTTCGTTTAATATATCAAATATATTATTTATCGATTAATTCCAAATTAATCGTTCTCTCTCTTCAAATAACATTTTATCCTAGATAAAATCTCTCTGAAATTAATCCTAGATTAATTATGTTTGAATCATACGTCATCGGTGAATCTTCGGGAAGCGACCCATGAGTTCCCTGGATATGTTGGCAGTAAATCCGGTCGTCGGACTATCCGAACACGTACGTACCTCGTACTACGTTTTTACCGATTTACGAGATATGGTTGGCTTCTAGCAAAGCACCGTGCCTACCCAATTCTCCAGAAATATTCTTAAAGGAATATATAATCTATGTCAAGCGTAGTATACTTAGTATTGCGTATTGCGATCCAGTATCGGATGTCACATGCAAGGCCTGGGGCTAGAATAGTGTATGTCATGTACGAAGCATATATCGGATTACAAGCAACTAATCGGATAATCATGACCTTGTCATATTATCCTGATGGTTGCAACCAATTAGAGTACCAGTTCTGTATCCCTGCGTGATCATCATCTCTATATGACTGAAGTGATACTTACGTCTTGACATCACACCCAATACACTACAATTCTCAATAAACCCAGAAGAGGCGTACACAGAACCTGTTAAAGTCCTGGATGACCAAAACCAAAGCGAATTGATTGTCGCAAGCAATAGCGATGCAAGTCTCAGGTTAAGACCAAATACACCTACCCTGATGCGGATTCACATAGACACATAGTCATACTACCAATGGGATTCTGCGGAGTCTATCCAGAGCGAAGCTGTTTTCGTACCGTCGGTAAACACAACCTCCTATCACACTTGCATGAGTATCCAATACTTAAACATATGAGAACTATGTTGTTACGTTTCCATAACATGCACAAGTGCAATACTAGTCTATTCCGCATTATCGATGTCCAATCTCGATAATACTACGACTAGGGATATTTAATGATTAAACTGTTATGGATTGATACTGTCTCATATCTTATAATCTGTAACTAATCATAAGGACTTTTATCATTTATATATTTAAGTAATCAAATTACAAAATGATAAAATGTAATTTCCATTGCTACATAGTTAATTTGTACAAAAATCACAATGTCTTTTACAAATAGTGACGCTATGGGTCATAATTGTCTAACACATCTAACAAGGAATATTGACCTTGACCTGTTTGAATATTTCATATATCTCTGGGGAATGGTTCAATTTCTTTGTTTCAACGCCTATAGAAATAGAGGTGCATGTGAAAAAATATTATCATCAACAACGGGTAATGGTTCATCAACCCTTTCCTTACCCTCTGAATCTGATTCATTTTCAACTTCACGAGGTTCAAGAATAAGTTTGTGGATGACCTTATCACTGCGAAGAGTAATAACAGATTTGACTTGGTCTATGTGTTGACTACCAGAATTACCCTCATGAGGGTTTTGATGACTCTTGGGATTTGGCTGTGGTTGGACAGAAAACTTTCCTTTCTCATTATTGGTCAGTGCAGATGTGATTTTGGAGAAAGTATCTTTCAGATCAATCAATGTTTGCACATTTTAGTTATTGATGGCTTCATATTTCTCAATGAATGCATGCAAGGTATCCTCAAGAGTTTTCTTAGATGGTGGGACATATAGCACATAATTCTGGGAATTTCAGAAATTCTGATATACCTATGGAGGTTGTTGCGATGGTTGTGCTTGGTTATCATTCCTCCAATTGAAGTTTGGATGGTTTCTCCAACAAGAATTGTAGGTTTGCAAGTATGGGTTTGGATTTGGTCTATTGAAAGTGTTTATGGACTTGACTTGGTCATGAAGACATTATTGTAGGGCTGGAAAGGTTGGACAAACTTTTGTGACATGTTCATTTGAATTACAGATTTGACATATGACTTGTTGAACTGACTTGACATTATCATTCTTCCCCGTTTCTAATGCCTCAACCTTTTTAGCTAGAGATGCATACTAAGCATAAAGGTCTTGGTCTTTCCTAAGGTTAAACATACCTCTACCAAATAGCTATGGTTTTACATATGACTCATAAGTGCCAATTGTGTCTCATTGTTGTGCATTTTCTGCTATGTATTCTAGGTAATATAGTGCATCTTCTGGATTTTTATCCCTAAACTCACCATTACACATCATTTCCACTGCTTGTCTACCTTGGGGTGTTAAACCCTCGTAGAAGTAGGCGACCAACCTCAATGTTTCAAACCCGTGATGTGGACAAACATTCAACATCTCTTTAAATCTCTCCCAACATTGGTAAAGTATTTCCCCCGAATCTTGTGTGAAGATTGTGATTCTCCTCTTAAAGGAGTTTGTCCTATGAGAGGGAAAGAATTGTTTTAGAAACTGTTCTTGTAAATCATCTCATGTTCGGATGGATCCTGACTTAAGGTTCTCCAGCCAAATTTTACCTTTATCCTTTAAAGAAAAAGGGAAAAACTTTAATCGAATTATATTCATGCTGTAATGTTGGTCTATCCAAGTGTTACATACCTCTTCAAATTCCCTTAAGTGCTGATAATGATTTTCTTATTCTAGACCATGGAATGTGGGTAAAAATTGGATGACACCTACCTTAAAATTGAAACGTGCTGCATCTGGGGGCAAATAATGCAATATGGTGATCATGTCCTAGTGGGATTCATGAATTGTTTGTGTCATATGATGATTAATATCGTCATGTTGAGACTCATTTTCTTCTAGATCAACTGGATTTTCAACTCGGGTAAGTGGATTTTCATTTTGGTTTTCAGCCATTTTGACTGACGATGAAGGTGATGGAGACTCTATATTTAATCTACCGCTAGATGATCGAGACCAATATTCATGCAACTTAAATGCAAATTATATACTAAAATTTAAAAATGCAAATACAATACTTACAAAAAGAAAATAATAAACAAGTGGGAAAAAATTAAATTAAAATTAAAACTAACAAAAAGTGAAAATAAACACAAATAAAGAAAATACAAATGCAGTGATTTAGATCTAAA